>JBBPDC010052526.1:0-28670 GCA_037974485.1 Hemigrammopetersius urotaenia
TTAAGCATGGAAAAAGAGCTAAGACCTAGGTAATGAGGTAATGACCTATACAGAACAGCCTAAGATATGGTCATGTTTTAAGAATACAGTAAGCCCCCGTTATTCGCGGGGGTTACGTTACAGGAGCACCCGCATATAATGAAAAACCGCGTTGTTGTGTTTTGGTCAAAAAAGACACGTGCTCCGGAAAAGTCACGAACGAGAGAGAGAGAGAGAGGGTTGTTTGCCCTTTCATGCGAACTGAATTGCCTTCCGTTTTCTTCACAGGCACAGCTTTTAGTAACGAGCTGTGGTTGTTTTCTAAATGCTTTTGCATAGTGATTGTGTTAGCAGAGGTGTACGGTATTCATTTCTTACAGTGTTTGCAAGTTGTCTTTGTCTTGTCTGTCATTTTTTCGCCGTTTATTATTTCCACAAGGAATCCAAAATGTTGCCACACCAGCGATTTAAATGTCGCGGGCACATCTTCTATCCTTACTTCTCCCTCACACTCCATCATGCCAATAACGCAAGGATATCATCACGTTCTCGCGAGACCAGACGCATCTCGCGAGACAAATCTGATCACACTCCTAATAATCACAGTATCATTGTTTAGTCCATATTGTGCAGACCTAGTCTAGTGTAAAGTGTATATATTTCTGGGCAAACATCACATAATATGGATGTGATATTATGTGATAGAATATATTTTTTAAAGATGTTTTTGTATAGGGCAGTTGGTAGCCTAGTGGTTAGGGCATTCGCCCTGCGACCAGAAAGTCCGGGTTCGATTCCCACGACTGCTAGGCTAGCTGCCCCCTGCTTCACTTGGTGAATGGGTTAAATGCAGAGGAAGTATTTCGTGCTGTTCACACTGTGTGCTGTGGTGTGTTCACGTATGACAAATGGTCACTTTCACTTTAATATGCAAAAACTATATAAATGAAGGAGGTCTTTCGTCTTTTATGAATCAGTGTGAAGCCAAACGCTCACATAGACAACAATCAGTCTCCTGTCAGGCCCTGGACAACTGCTTGTTTGACCATCTGCTGTCCATTCATGTTCAGCATGCTGTAGGCCAGGGATACGCAGTTCACAGCCTGCAGATTTCCCCAAATCCTTTCAGATGACAGATTAGGCAGTCATCTGCATAAATTGTTCATTCACCTGTCAGTGACAAGAACATGGTTCAGATTTAGATATGAGGCACTAATCTGAGTGTCTCTACTATAGCACTGCATATCAGAATAAGGTATGTCACTCTCACTTATATGAGTAATTGAATAACATACCAGTTATTGTACCAATTCCTTAAGTAGTCAGAGTTTTTAAAAGGTCAGACTGTAAAAATGGATTTAATTAAGCAATGCTGCGAAGCTTTTCAGAGATTCCATAACACATTATTAGAAAAGCATAAACTAGGAACACAAGGACTGCACTAAAACATGTTTTGTGGCCATTAAATTGATCGGCCAAGCACATCTCATGGATTTTATCTCTTGCCGTGCTTTTACATAGCCATTCGGAGGAGTTATATCAGTTAATGTGGCTGTGCTTCATTCTGTCTTGATATCTGGGAGTTGTTTAAGGAGCACAGCAGCTAGAGTGTTCTGCCCAGACTTTTTTGTGCAGGTATTGTATTTGACATCACTTATGTGTGCATATGTATCTGTAGATGTCAACAAGTATCATGTTTTAACCAGAAAACTTCCAGCAAGATGGAAATACATAACCAGGATTCCATATAAAAGCACAAGATTTATTTTAATGTACATTTGTGTGATGATCTTGGAGGAACTAGAAGGTTTTCACATGTGTGTATACAAAGTAGATACACATGGAGTTATTGCACATGGCCATTACACAGATCCGAAGTTTTAAAAACTGTATACAGTGTGATGCCTTGTGCATTGTCCTGTAGGTCCAGCAGATGGAGCTACAGTAGTGTGTATTTTTGGAGAGGCCATTTTGTTTCCCAGTCTCTCTGTGAGAGTGCAGTCACACCCTGTGTGTGTGTGTGTGTGTGTGTGTGTGTGTGTGTGTGTGTGTGTGTGTGTGTGTGTGTGTGTGTGTGTGCGTGTGTCTGCGTGTGCGTGTGTCTGCGTGTGTCTGCGTGTGCGTGTGTCTGCGTGTGTGTGTCTGTGTGCATGGGGGGTCACTGGAGAGGGGTTTGTAATTGAGACCAGAATAAAATGGAATTCTTCTATACAGATAAATCAACTCATTAATAAATAAATGCAGTATTGTTTCTTTATTCATGACTTCTGCTTGTGGCCCTTTAGGAGCTGTAAATGCGTAGTAATATTAATGTCTTCATATTACCATTTCTCTTAACGCTCTTAACAGATGGAAACTGAAGCATCAGTAACCAACATTTTGACATTTTACTTTAGTTCAGCTTGTTGAAAGGTTTTCCAGCACTCCAAATGTTGAGCTGTAGTGCATTATATGGACAAATGTACTGGGATGCCTGGCCACTACAACAATGACATTAAATTCAAATACATTCATTTTTATATGGAGTTGGTCCCCCTTTGCAGCTATAACAGCTTCCACCCTTCTTGAAAGGCTTTCCACAAGATTTTGGAGTTTCTGTGGGGATTTGTGCCCATTCATTCCGTAGAGCATTTATGAGGTCTGGCAATGATGTTGGGTGAGAAGGCCTGGCTCGGAATCTCCAGTTCATCATCGGCATCATTTTACAGTTACAATAAGATTAAACTGGCAGATTTCTTTTGTCTTTTTGATAAATTACAATGTAAACAAGCTTAGCATTACCATATATAATAGTAAACCTGTAAAGTGTAGCTTTGGGAACAAGCCATTAACATTTCTGATCTGCATAAACATGGATTTTGCAGAATTAACTGGTTTTAATATATATGGGACTAGTTCAGTGTATTTGTTATAACAGGTACAATATGAGGCGGAATGACACAGATTTGTGTTATTCCATTATGCTGGATGCAATCTTTTTAAAAACATATTTCTACTTCTTCATCCATCTTGTTGCACCAGTAAGCGCCACATTGTGGAGATATCATTTGCTCATCCATGTATGCACCGCTATGATTTTTGTAATGTAGTTTACAAACACCTTTTTAATGGAAAAGAGCGAGTTGACTGTGTGTGTACCTTTCGTAATGTTCAGAATTAATCCTTCCATTGTTCTCCAGTCCTTCTCCTGTATATATGTGAATATAATCCTTTTGTCATCCTTACCTTCTGTTTTTTATGCAAAACCTAGAAATATTAGTGTTTGGCAAGAAATATTTTAAACATGCAGTAACTAGCAATATTCTCTCTCTCTCTCTCTCTCTCTCTCTCTCTCTCTCTCTCTCTCTCTCTCTCTCTCTCTCTCTCTCTCTCTCTCTCTCAGAATTTCTAAAGACTGATTTTGTAATGGCATACACAACTACCATATATCGGCCTCCAAACACGTCTCCAAATAAATGAGGGTTTTGAGGTATTGTCTAAAGCCTGAAGTCAATTCTCTTCTGTTCCTTTATCTTAAATATATGACTGAGTATGATTCATAAATGTTTAATATAAATAAATAATGTATTAAAAGCTAAACTTTTTGCAAAGAAGTTAATGGTATAAAAGTTTGTGTTAAGGCAGTGTTATTAATGCAAAAAAACCTGATTTTTAGTTATTACGCGTAAAGCTTGATGCCGCTGAGAAAGGTTGTATTTCTCAGGTGTTACATCATTGAAAGGTCTGGTTTAGAAGGATCCTTAGAAAACGACTGAGCAATGCAATCTTCATGGCTAAAAATTAGGACTGTCAGTAGATTCAAATATTTAATCGCGATTAATCTTAGCTTTGCCATAGTTAACTCATCAACATACGAGTAGATAAATATGTTTGTCATTAATAAACATAAATCTGCACAAAGCAGTCAATACTGTCAACAATTTTTTTCCAAAAAAAATAATCTTACATATATATAGTAATCCACTTTTCACGGGGGTTACATTCCAAGGACACCCGTGTATAGTTAAAAACCATGTTGTGTTTTGGTAAAAATGCCTATTTTTATAGTGTAAACCCTAAATATGCCCCCAAATATTCTCCCAGCTTCCAAACTCAGTTAAATGCATTACCCTTAAAGTAAATGTAAAGGGAAATAAATAATCACAAATAGAAAACTTTATTGCTTAAAAATCCAGTAGCATTAGCCGGTTAGCATTAGCAGCATGCAGTGAGCTAAAACAAACACTTGTACACAAAAGAAACATTGAAATAACTCTCTACCCACATGTTTAGCAGTCATGCTACATGCTGCAGCAGGCTTCATATTATTATTATGGCAATAATAACTGGTGGCGAATGCTGATCCACGTAAAACTGAGGGATTACTGTACATATATACAAACATCCATGTATAAACATATATATACATATATCTTAATACTGGACAACGATTACAGTTTTAATCGTGATTTATCACATGGTTTTCTGCAATTATAGTGCATTAATGTGATAAGGCGCTATCGTTCCCAGCCCTACTAAAAATCATAGAACTCAACAGTTCATATCGATCAGCCTTGTGTAGGACCTTTATCTTTTCACTTACAGCGTACATACATTTAAAGAAAGGGAAGCTGAGCGGAGCAATGGTGAGTTACTAGAGTTTGTAATGTGGTGTAATGTACTGTAAAAGTAAATGTGTTTATATCTGTGAGCCATGGTGTTGCAGTACAGCCTGCTCACACCATCTTGAATGTGTATTAACAAGTCCTGAAAAGGAGTCTTTATGAACCATTACTCTCCAAGATTGGGCAGAAAAAGAATCTTTCAGTCGTAGCATCACCGTGTTGGAATTTGTGAAGTGGAGAGGTTCAGTGACACTGCGTCTTTTATTGTTAGATGAATTTTCTCCACAGACAGCACCTTGTCAAAGTGTACCTCAGTAATGCCACTGGAAGTCTTGGGATTCTAATTCACAACCTTTTGATTGCGCTTGCAGCTCCCCAAACAAAACCACACTGCCCTGGTGCTGACATTTACTATTTAATGGCATAGCAGATTTCTGTTCTGTGCTCTCAAAGAAGTATTAGATTCGTTTTGAAGCCCTGTTTTGAGGTGTCCATGTAGAAGTTCCCTCTTGTCCTATTTCTGTTTCTGGTCTAGACCACTGAACTAATATTTTATAAAGAATTCTATCATAATTGTTTATTTTGAAACACACACTAGAAACAGTGGTATGTTTTTTGTATTGAAGTATTTGTTGTTCACCACCACAAAATAAAATTTTATTTCTACATATTTCTACAAATATGGATCAAACTGTTTGAATAGCATTAATATTGTCAAGAGTTTGACAGTATTGAGGACTCTTGAGGATGCTTGTCAGTGTAAACATTAGGAGAAAAATCAGTAACTGTCATAGGGAACCTCTGTTTTTTTTTTTGTTTGTTTTTACCATTTTTATTGTACATCAAATATATTACATGCCAGACACTGGAGTGCTTTTACATCAAAACTACTACATTTAGTATAATTATCAAATGTAACAATTTGAGTATATGGTAAAAATATATATATTCACTCATTCATGAATTAAAATCTCAGTTTAGGCACATGATTGCACAAATGCTGCCCTTCACCAAAACATTCAACCATTGCAAGTTCAAACAATTAAAAGTTCAAACAGGTCAAGAACCTCATAAATCCCTTTTCCATTATGATTAGATGGGGTCTTTTTCTCTGACGTTTAATAAGATTGTTTAATGGTCCGTATATTTGTGAAAAGGTCTGGCCTGTGACATATTGTCAGTCATTTCTTGGTTTCCTTCCTTTTTATAGCATTATGTCTTTCCTTCGGGAAAGAAAATGAGCAAATATGTCTTTCTGTCTGAGTCTGCGACACATAATGTGGGGCTATTCTGTCTCTTCTAAATTAATAGTTTAAAAATAGTTTGCGATTTAAAGGGGGTAAAAACATTTTGTTTTGTGAATATAATGTAATGAAACTTCCATTACACCACTTATTCATAACAGTTCAGGTTGTCAGCAATGAATTTCTACTGTTTTACTTGATTTTCTTGTTTCCTTTTGTCTTCCTTTTGGCTGTATTCTCAGTGTTAGTCTTGTTCCTGTTCTTGTATTTGTACTACCACTAACAGTAACATTATCACTACCACTAAGTCTTAATGATCCTCCAGAAGAGGGGTGGGGGCAGAGGGAAAAAATTCCAGCGATGAGCAGACTGTTTGCCAGCAGAGGGTTGAGTGGAATGTAAAAGGTAGGAGCGGGGAACAGAGAGATTGAAGATCTGTGTGAAGCCATTTGGTCCAGTGAATTTGAAAGGATTTGTAAATGGACATTAGAGATGATGCACCAGCTACCAGAAGAACATTTGATTTGATTTTTAATTTTGTAGAATTCAGAAGTTGCCTGTTCTGATGTTTTAAAGTGTTTTGGAGAAGTTGCAAATTAATTGCAAATAAACTACCCATCATAGCTACTGTAATGTCTGCAGTCAGCGGCCGCTAGAGCGCTGGTTTTGTTCGTTAATAAAGAACCTTATAAAATGGATGTCTGCATGTGCGCCTCCTTGGACGGGACACAGCCTGATGTGACAGGTACTAGTGTGTGGTCTCCTTTGTGAGCTGCTGTCTTAACAACTTTAAGCTTCAGAGGGTTGCATAAGTAGTCATCCACGACTGGAATAACAGACTAAAATGTTTGCATTTGGACTTGTGTAATGAACTCCATGACAAATGTTTTTTTCACTGATTTTGTTGTTCGTGCATTAGCATCTGTGTAGGAACCCCACATATACTACTCTCATATGTTGGAATGTTACCAGAGAGTGTAAAAGTGATAGTAGCTTGGGTCGTACTTCAGAGCTCTGTGACTCCATCGTATCAGTTCGTGAAATTTCTGTAAAAATAATTTCTTGTAAATTGCTGCTAGATATTCCCTGGTTATCTGTAAGAACTTTCATCGTGAAATGGAAAATGCAACTATAGGTAAGCCACAAAAGGGCAGACCACATAAACTCAGAGTGTCTTTGCCATGCAACTCGTAAAATTGCCTTTTCACTGGAAGCACATAGACACAAGAACTGCGGGTGTGGAGTTTCATGAAATCAGTTTCCATGGTGAAACAACTGGACTCATCTGAGTTTGGACACCAGGAGAATGCTACTTAAGGGAAAGCACAGTGCCAGCGTTTACGTTTGGTGGAGGAGGAGCAATTGCAGGGTTTGGGTTAGCCACTTAATTTCCAGTGAAGGGTAATGTCACTGCTAGAGCACACAAAGACTTCAGAAATTACCTCATTATGCCACTGTGCACAAATGACTTTGGATTTTTACAAAACAAAAGAAAAAAACATTTTTAACATTTCAAAGTAAACAATAAGCGACAAAAACACGGCCAGTGAAATTCAATTATTCCCAACCAAAGACAGCCATTTGTGTTGGTGTTATTTTTAATCAATTTCTTGTGATTCACCTTGGGATAAGTTCCATGCGCTTTCTCAGTTTGATTGGTTTGAACAGCCATAAACCGTGCACACCATAGGCCTCTTGATAGCTAGTGAAAATGCTTCCTATGTAGAAAATCACTTCCCACCCTCCATCTGCAGTTTGCAGCACAGCAGCACAGTGATGTGACATCCTTTCTCAAGAACGTACTGGAACCATTCTGATATTTTTTATTCATTTTCAGAGATCCTGTTTGGATTGTGTAGGACAGAACATTCCTTTAAGTAAAATCTGTTCTAGTTTAAAAGTAAAGACCCCCAGGAGTCGGAAGTTTCTTTCCTAACTCACTGCACACTGTTACCATTTGATCAGCATAGATTGTCCTGGACAGAACCTGGCATTTATCGACCACAAGCCAGGCAGATATTGATATCCCTGTGATGTATTAAAAAGAAAGAAACTTAAGAAGATAGTTAAGGCAAAAGAGGAGGTCTCATGGGATGTCAAGACAGTGGTGGGGTGGAGGATAAAGAATAAAAGAACAAAAGTCTTGCTGCTTTCAATATTTGTAAATTGTAAAGCCTTCACCTAAAAGGTGACTTAAAAGATGATGGTAAAATTAAGAAATAAATAGAATTAAAATGTCTTATGTTATCTGAGATTTAAGTCGTAGAGCATACATTCGTACATATGCAGGATGATGTAGGGTGTGTACATTGATAGCAGATTCATTGCACCTTGAGTACTTGAAAAGTTATAGAGTTGCAGCTATTGAACATGCTCAGCGCTGCAGGCTGGTATTGTGCCTACAAAAAGCTGTCTGCTATACTGTGTACTTTTTAGCACATTCTCAGACATTTTCAACAGATCGAACAAAGCGGCTTCAGCTCTCAGGAAAACACTGCTGTGTCTCTAGGCTAAGCTTAGTGACCACAGAGGCCAAATTAATAGTGACAATAAAATACAAGCCCAGCTTGAACTGCACATCCGTTGTGTTCTTTTATTCAACAGAATTTGCTTCTGTCTGTTCTTCAGAGATACTGGGCAAATAGAAGATACTTTTTTCACTAGTATTTGTGATGCTCCTGGAAAAGTCAGCAGATCTTTTGTACAAATAATTATATCTCACAAAAAGCTGCTTCTTTGTAAAATGGGTGGTCATTTTCCACACAGTTACATGAATATGCAAATGGGCCTAGGTAGGGGAAACAGTCTTTAGTATTTTTTTCTTACCTTCACAATATTCATTAAGTTCTCGACTTGTATGGACGCTTAAACTTTACCCAGAACTGGCCAGGGGTTGCAGGTTCTCACCATGTTTTTAGCCCACTGACAAATTCATAATAGATTACCCGTGGTGGTCTCATTATGAATAGATGTTAAAGGTTCCACTCAACAAAGTTAAGCTGCGACTGTAATAGGTTACTGTGAGAGTTCTAATTGATGTGTAATGTAGCCTGAACATTGCTAATTACTGATGCTTCCTGTGTTGCTGATGCCAGTAACCTTGCCAAGTGACGTATATGCAAAGAGGCATTAGCCTTTGCTGTCCTGAGCACTCGCCTGGTGTTTGCAGGCAAAGTGAGAACGGCCAAGCCACTGACCTATGCCTACACCAATTGATTTATACAGTGATGTTCCGACAAACACAGTCGTTATTTTTGTAAGAGTTCACATGGCTTTGTACCATCATGTCTGCTAATTCTGGCTCATTGAAGCGAATCATTGCTTGCACTCTTGCTGTATAGACTTTCGAGAAAACCTGCAAAACTATTTCTCTGTGAATATGCAGACTCGTGATAACAGTTAACATTAATTGACTTGACTTTTTGACTCCAAATGAGGTGACAGGAAGTCTTTATTTAGTCTTTTTTTAACTAATCGTATTACACTTCTTAAATAATTGTTCATTACAAACACAAACAGATGCAGGATATAGTCCCCTGCCATGTAACAATTAAACAAAGAAAAGTGAGCCTATGGCTAGGGTTCACTTTCTAGTTCTGACCCTGGCATGTGCTGTTAAACAATACAATATCATCACAAAATTTTAACTACAATGCAATTCTGTTACTGTATTTTACTATCTGAAAACATTTTAGTAGGATGTTAATAGTTTTTTTTTCCTGCAGTATAGTCTAATGAAAAGTTATTGACCAAATCATATTAAAACTATCTGAATGCTTGGTGCGGGAGTTGGCAACCAGCCTACACTGGAGCAAAGGGCCCACCCAGTTACTGCAGGGTATTTTGTTCACTGGTTAAAGATTTGTGGTATGCAAAACATTGCATTCCTATGACAATTTTTGTTAATTACTTGAAGACTGAAACATACATAAAACAACAGAACCTATTCTGAGGTACACATCTTACACCTCCCACTACAACATCTGCCGTTAGCCCCAGGCCCTATTAGCAAGCTACTACTATTATATGTGGTATATTAATGAAATTTTGTCTGAAAAGATTACTAGTTATTCACTCAAAAGATATATTTTCTCCCACCTTTCAGTAACACACTGAGATGTATTCTGAGTAGTATGTATTCACTAGACAGACAGGTCTCTGCATGGGTCACATGGTCCACATCTTTATACAGTTAGTGAACACTACTAACTTCTCGCCCCAAGAATGCGCAAGCAGTTGACAGTAATTTACACCCTGAAGTTCTCTCAGATATGGTGGCACCATGGTATGTGTCAAAGGAGATCTGGGATGTCCTTAGACCTTCATCCTTCCAGACTATTACTGTCACACAGCAAGAGAGAACCCCTACTTCTTTGGAAATTTGCCACGAACAAATAGGAAGAAAAATAATTTAAAAAACAGGAAATAGCGATTTCAAGACAATGTGAAACATCTGCTACATCTCCTAACAGTTCACTCTCCAAGATATTTGCAATTCATTTGTCTCTGCACGCCATTCAGTAATACACTTCTCCCAAATGTAATCTCAGATTTGCACTGTGCTTCGGGAGCTTTGTCAGAAAGCTCAGTGTTAAATCAGCTGAAATAACATGCTCAGCTGCTAGTTCCTGATTCTGTATGCTGATTGTTAAACACTTTTTCAGCAGGTGTCATGGAGTTATTAGTGCTGTCTGTCTAATTTGCTCCTCAAACACATTAGGCACATAAAACTTGGTGCTATTTCTGCCATCTCTGTTCAATTCATTCCTCTGAGCACAAAAGGAGGCTCTCTGAAGAGCTGTCTACTCCCAGACACACACATGGAGCTACAAATCATTGTTATCAGGCACGCTGTCCTGCTCTCCAGGCTTACAGGTACAGCCCAGACAATGGCTACTCTTCAGCTCTTTCACCACCAATCTGCCGGCTGTCACCTGAACACTGAGCGCAGCGCCCAAAGAACTGAACGTGAAATATCGGTTCAGTAATGTTTATCTTTCAGCGCATTAGCTCTTAGCAGTAGTATTCGGGTTGCTGTGCAAAACAGCATACACTGAAAGCCAACATAGACAACATATAAATACTTCAAGGTAGAAAAGAGAACTGGTACGTGCCTTCTTGATGCATTGTGTATGCTGCCACGGTTCACAGGCTTTAATTGCTTGCATTTCACACACGGTGCTTTTCAGAATATGATGGGATAATGCCAATGTTTCCTTAATTATAGGAAAGCTAAGCTGATTTGCATGGCCTAAGGTATGGCATGTAATTGGTCCCAGAACACTGTCAAAACTGGTCCTAAGAGTTTCACAAACCCATTATATATTCTGTCATGAAACTGTCATCAGCTTGATAAATGGCATTGCTCCAAGAAATCTATGCATAAATCAATGAGCAGCAAACTAACAAAAGCCACAGTGTAAAGGTACTGCTCCCACCAAGACCTTTCACCTTCTATAACAATAATCCATTTGAGCAAGAGTGTGGTGTTCATGTCTGTTTCAATGTACACTACCAGTCAAAGGTTTGGACACATCTCATTCAATGTTTTTTCTTTGTTGTTATTATTTTCTACATTGTAGATTAATATTGAAAACAAACACAGTGATGAAGGAACACATGGAATTATGCACTAAACAAAAAAAACAGAATATGATTTTTAACAAGGTAATGATGGACTGTTGTTTCCACTAATATACTAATGACGAAGAACACCTTTTAATTAAACACCATTCCAGGTCGATACCCAATGAATCTGATTGAAAAAATGCCAAGAGTGTGATGTTTTCAGTATTAATCTACGATGTAGCCAATAATAAAATTGAAGGAAATCGTTAAATGAGGTGGTGTGTCCAAACTTTTGACTGGTAGTGTACCTTCTAGACATCTTGCGTTGCCTGTCTCAAGTCTGGTCCATTTTTTAAAGTATTTATTCTAGTTTTATTCTGGTATTTTGTTCTGGTGTCTGTTTTTTCTGGTTTAGGCAGCTATTGAGTTTTGATATATGTTCACTGGTTGGAACATGCAACCACTGTTGCTCTCACTGGATGTTGACAAATATGAAAGTATGTTGTCACATTACTATAAATGATTCAGAAACAAATGTGTCAAAATCAGCTGCTTGGTGCACTGTTAAAAGCAAGAAAACAGTGGTTAATAAACTGGTGAAAATAAAGATTCATACATAGTGGTTCAGTGTTCTGTGGAATCATTGCGATAGATCACAGGCTGATTGGCTGGTCTTTAGATTGGACCTGAGAGAATCCTCATGAGAACCTGTTGTTTTTCAATAGTCTCTTTTTTCAGCTAAATGAAGGTAAGCTGAAAATACACTGAAAATAAAGATTCATACATAGTTTCTGGCATATGAATATCAGTACTGGCCTCAGCCTATATTAGTCAAGCCTAGACTTGTGATTGTACGCCGAACTGCAAACATTCTGAACTCAAAACTGTCTTTCAGTCCCAAGCATTTTATTGTAACCAGTCCATTTTGACACTGAATTACTGGACATGAACTATTTTTTCTTTCCTGTCTGTGTCAGGAGCTGTAGGTGACCTGGAACAGAGCTCTGCTGCTCCAGCACCCTCTCTCAGGTTTACAGGCAGGACAGGGCTGATAAGAGAGTCCCAAAGGACAGAGGGAGCCTTGGCTGGCAGACAAAATATGTAATCTCTCACCAAAATCGATTTCCTCACCATCAGAAATCGAAGAACAAAGAGCCGTCACATCAGAGACATATCCTTCGGCTGGACCTCAGAATCAGCCGAGGTTAGGGCTGTTCTCCATCAGCCTAGTGGGACATTTTTGATCTCACCTTCAAGAGGTTTTCTAAAGGGTAAGAGCAGTAGTAGGGCTAGGCCAGCAGGGCATTTAAGGCAAGCTAATGTGTCCTAAAATGTTTTTTTAAACTTCAGACAGTTATATTTAGGTCATTACTGAATATACATTTAAAATGTATACATTGCTGGTAAAACTCTGTTACCCGACAGAATATTTTGTTGTAATGTTGTGTAAAACAGTGAATAGTATTGTTATGTGTGTATTTATTTTGTTTTGGGGGTTCGCCACTGGTTATATTAGAAAGTAATTATTAAAATAACTATTTCTTTTCAAAAAGGCCCAGCAATAACAATAACCAACCATGCATAGCCCTTTTGAAGATTCCAAGATTTCACAGAGAGTTGTGTGAGACAATAAATAATGCACACTTATATGTGTGGCCATAAATTATGCATTATCATCATGCAAACTGACACTGTGTCATTGCCAGTTCATGGTGAATTTTTAATCAATGCTTTTTTTGGGGGGAAAGTATATTTTTTCTTCTATATGGTAAGTGATTCATTAAAGACACTCCGTGTTTTACCAAAAGTGTTGCACCATCATTACTATGAAGAAGAGCCTTAGAAGTAGTACCGTATTTCTATTTTCCTTATCTAGTTGCAGCAAGGTACTAGGACCAAATTGCAGTTCCAAACAGCCAGCAGGTGGCAGTGGTTCAGTATTCTGTGGAATCATTGCAATAGATCACAGGCTGATAGGCTGATCTTTAGATTGGACCTGAGAGAATCCTCATGAGAACCTGTTGTTTTTCTATAGTCTCTTTTTTGGCTTAATGAAGGTAATTGCTGTCAGTGCAATTAAGCATTGTTCTGAACTCAATAGATCTTTGTGTACTCGAATCAATGCTTCATGCCTTATAGTCTGAGGCCCAGTGCAGTAAAAAGCCCCTGGGCACTGGCCCCACTGGCCTGGTCAGTAATCCATTTCTGGTTATAAGGGTTTACTCTCAAGATGTAACAATTTCAAAAGTTTCAAAATATAAAATGTTGAAATGTTGAAAACTCAAAATTAATAAATTTTATACATTTTTTATACATTACGTTTTATAAAATCTGTAATACCAATATGCCTCCTGCTCTGTTCTGAGGGTCATTCATTTGCCAACCATGCATCCTATCAGAATAAAGTGGCTGGTGAGAGTAGAAGCTGTCATGCATGCATGCGCCCTCAAATAGTGGCTTTTTTCTGAAGTTATCATCATAAATTATACATTTAAGGTTTGGGACTGATACAGCCAAAGTAATCGGAGCCAAATCAATCTGTATAATGTATACTTAGAACTCTAGAGCTCATTAGTGCTCTATAAGGAAGAGATTTTGATGCCAAAAATATTAATATGGAAGTGAATCAAAACTGAAAATTCCATTAAGCCTGAAAATGTATGTAATCAGGCCCCTATTTCCATCCCTCCTCGTCTATAAAATGTCTATAAAAACATTTTTTGTCTAGATCCTAAATGGTGTAAATGTTTTTTTAAACTTTGCTCTGACAGAAGGAAAGACTCTTCTACCTGCATGAAGAAGTCAGATCTCTACCTTTTGCACCTTTAGTCTACTCTTTTCCAGCTCCACCTCTTTCCTCGTCTCTCTTTCTCTCTCGCTCTCTCTTTCTCGCTCACGCTCGGCCCCTCCCCTCCTCTGAAACTCACAGCCTGAGAGCACTCTCAAATAAGAGCACACTTCAAATTCACACAGCAGAGTGGGTCAAACTCATCTCTTCTCCACCTATCCTGCTTTCGTCTTCTACGTTCCGCTTGGACTGGTCCTGCACTCCTTCTCCAGCCCAAGTGGTGCTGGAGCACCCCCTGCACTGAATAGTTTGGTGTTTTTACTGCTCTAATACACCTGGTCTACATGATCATCTAATTAAGAAGTTTTTCTGGGGTAAAGTTGGGTGTTTTAGAGCAGGGAAAGCATTGCAACGTGCAGGACAGGGGCTCTCCAGGTCCAGGGTTAGGGACCTCTACTGTAAGGAAATCCCAAGGGCCCTTCACAGCCTGGATTTGAGGGCCTGGGGGTGCCTGGGGCTGCCCGGCCCCTGCAAGCCCACGACTGAGGGCACCTGGACACTGGGGAACTGGAGCGTGGACGCCGAAGCAGAGTCAGGAGGGCATGAGCCAGACCAGGGGGCCATGCTGAGCTCAGTGTGGGAGACGGAGGGACTGCAGACGCTGGGCATTGTGGTGATTGTGTGCGCCTCGCTTAAGCTGCTGCACCTCCTCGGGCTCATCAGCTTCTCTGAGGGTAAGAGAGGAACATGCTGGATATATGGGTTCAGACATGTAGCCTGTTAGTATGAAGAAATGAGATTTGGCAACTTGCAGTGAGCATGCTGTGGTGGAGCTGATGATTCATGAAGTCAGGAAAAATGAATGCTATCTTTTAGTCTTAGAAGTTGGGCTGGACGCTGTCACAGTTACTTAGTTACAGAAAGATGAATAAAAATGAATATTTTGATAATCATTTGGTGTTTTATGGCAAGTTGCATTATAATAATGCATATTCTAAATTCTCCTGATGATACATCCTTGACAATCTTCCTGACAGGGATGTCAAATGATTAAAAAAAAAAAAAAAAGTGTTTCAGATCTATGAGTGGACAAAATAAGCGTTGTCAGAATTTATGTTTCATGCAACAATTCAGTCATTTCATTTTCATCTATTTTATGGACCTGAACATAAAATCAAGAGAGTGCCTGCAGTTTCCAATTTTCATCACCCACATGAGATCTTCCAAATCCTTTACTGTAGCCCTCTCGCTCTCAGTCATACTGCTTGTTTCTTGTTTTAGTTGTGGTTCCCTGTTCTTTTGAGATTCTTGATTATGTGCAGGCTCTAAGGAGTAAATGTAGCTTTTCACTTTGCAGTTGCTTTTGTTAGTTTGCTGCTTGTTGATATATCCATAGGTCTTTTGTTTAGGTGTTCTTCCGAATTACTTTAGTTTCCAGCCTCCAGGCTGTGTTTTTTCTACTTAATCATACATCAGACTTAGACAGGTTCTGTGCTAAATACATTTACCATGTCAGTAACGAAAAAAAATTTAATCAAGTGAGACATTAATGGATCACTTAAAATCTGCTTTTGAATGGCAGGGCTACCATAACAACAGTACACAGTCTTTACTTACAAGGATGGTTTGATGGGTTTTACTATAAAAACATTAATACAATTTGTACTAATAATCATTTAATGCATTCATGCAGCAGTTAGTTTTATAGCCTTTTAAAGTTTTTTTTTAATTTATGTTTTCCAACAACATGCCTTGTAGAATATTTTTGCATTGATTTACTCTATTATGAATATAATGAAAAGTGACAGCTCCAGTTGAATTTTGCTAGGAGTTGTCTTGTCCACACAACATTCTCATCCCTGATTTGAAGGTGTTGTATGTGCATATGCATGAAGAAAGTCCACTTTACAACGCTGTTGGCATGGTACAATGGTGAGGAATGAGAACATTTTGGAAAATGTGCTAAGTATTGTAACTGAAGTATATTACAAGTAGGTGAGAGCATTTGGCATGCTCCCACACTTAAAATTATTGAGTCTCAGCGGCTGCTGTAAATAATTGTAATTTAAGCAAGCTTCTTTCTCCCGTGCTCCAAATTTTCAGTCCATAATGTCCCAGAGAATTTAGTTCACAGCATGTAGAAAATAATTCTGGCTTGTCAGCTTCAGCCTACATCATTTTTGTGAATCCAAATTTAATATAATACTGTAGTGAATGTGATATGGGTGCCTTTGCTTAATGGATCGGTGAAATGAGACCTGCAAGCTTACTTTTTTGGCAAGATCCAGTGTGGTCAGAAGTATGCTTTACAGGGAAATTTTAGCCGTGCCCAGCCCTTGAAATCTGATCATTTTGCTCAGTTTGATTAATGAAAAGTAGCTTAGGTTGCCTGTTGGTTTTAGCTTTAGGTGATTTGTGGCTTGTGCTCATCATCTTTGTGCTCATCATCTCTACAGTACATTTACATACAAACTCATTTAGTCACTTTGACATACTGTAGGTACTAAAATTAAGTATTTTACCTTAAATGCAACGTTGAGGCTATTCGTTAAGTTTCGATTGTTATGAATAGAAAAGCATTCAGAGTTTATTTCTGTCTCTTTCACTTTGTGGTGATTACATCATTCACTACTGAATTACAGTAAATTCTGAACTTGATATTACGTGCCTTCTAAAACCCAGCATTTTTGGAGCAGCGCAGAGCCAGCTTTCCAGGTTATTCTGTGTCATAGCTGTAGTGTTTCATTTAAATGGGTCATTTAACGTCATTAGACAGCCCAGGCGCCGTGTGCCAAGGTGAAACGAAGCTCAGCTGGTGCTTTTAGCCTTCTGCCCGAAGTCATCAGGCAGAGCTGTTTGTTTTCCTAGTCAGGCTTCACCCTTCACACACCAAGCGAGCCTACTGTAAAAAAAAATCTTTATTTCTCCCACTGAAAGCTAAAAGCAGAAAATCCTACCATGTCATTCATTTGCAAAATCCTCTTTTTCAAATGGTAATTGACTTTTCTACATTGTGGCATTGTTTATGTGCCACTGAGTGATGCCATTGAAGAACTATACTTGATTTCATGAAGAACCCTTTAGAGTATTGTTCTTTAAAGAAGAGGTTTTTTTTTTTTTTATATACAAATGATTGCTATTGCAATTAAGAACGTAGTTAAACACAGCTTTTAGCCACACCCAGTCAAAGTCTTTGGAATCAAAAGGGAAAGTGTAAAAATGGCAGCTTTTGAAAAGGGGCCATTAAAATTATCAATGAACCATTGTTTTCTATGTGCTTTTCCAATTTTCTTCATAGTTAGTTTGCAACGAAAGACATATCACTAGACAGCAAGGCCGGCACTTTCGAAGGTGAGATGAAGTTCGGCTGAAGCTTTTTAGCCTCCTGCCGCCCTGTTTTGTAAACTGAAAATTTTGCATTGTTGCTTTCTCTCAGTTGGCTAGTGCCGTCCACTGGAAATATGCAGATTTGTAACCTCATGGCGATGTTATGGAAAATTGAACACGTAACCTGAAAAATCCATTGCTTAATAGCGTTTTGGTTTTCTGACCTGGTGTGTTGTGGCAGCTTGTTCAGATCCCTGCTTTGATTTACTAACAGCTGTGAAACTGGGAGTGATATTGACTGGTAGGATGCAGAATTCTACCAACAGCAGCGCCTAACTCAGATTAACGACTTATTCAAAGAAGCAAAATGGATTGAGGTGATAAGTTTGAGCAAGAATTCACTAAGAATATAAAAATTGCAGTACAGCATTGAAAAACTGACAAAATAACATAAAAAAAATGTCAAAATTACTATTTAATGAAACATGGAACCCTCTTAGAAGTACAAAATGTATATGCCTTCAAAAAAAACAAAACGACAAAAAAGACAAATTTCCTGTTTATTTTTTATTTATGTTAAAAAGAGCTTGGTGCCCTAGTGGCCAAAAAGCGATTAGAAAAATCTGGGTTTGAATCTCAAGACTATCTCAAGAATCTCCCTTGAGCAAGGTACTGTCCGCACACACTGCACACACTGTTCCTGGCTGCCCGCTGCTTCACTTGGTAAATATTTTTCGTTTAATACAGAGGAAGAATTTCATGCTGTTCACACTGCGTGCAGTGGCGTGTTCACATATGACGTCACTTTACATTTTATCAACATAAAACATAGTTTGTATCAAAGTGTCCCCTTCTTTCCTCACACCATGAATTCCACATGTATAAAATGTTTGCAGCAAAAATGACATATTTATTGTTTTTATTCTTTATTTTTTTCCTCAAAGACCAAAATATTCATATAGTCTACACCAGTTTGTAACCACCCATTCACATTGAAGTTACAAGGAGTGTTTCAGGCTGTATCACTTTTTTAATGTGATACAATACAGTTATTCATTTACATATATCAATCTCAAAGGCTACTAATTCAAAAAAGGAAAATGATTATTTAAAAATAAACTGACTACTTTGTATATAAACCACCTGTGGGGGGAAATACTACTACAGTAAAATGCAAGAAAAATGTAGCATAGGTGTCACGTCCAGGGGCGCTACCTCTCGGCACGGAGCAGACCAGGAGCCAGGGATCCATGCTAGATACAGTTTTATTTTCAAAACGAAAAACAAGGATAACAGAAACGGGCACGAGGGCCACCAGGATACACGAACCAGAAACAGGAAACAGGACCGAACCGTGACAATAGGTGGTCTTTAAATTTGTTTCCTTAGAATTTTTTGAATAGCAGGTGGGCTTTGGGTTACTTGAACTGAACTGAAGGTTTAAAGCTAAAGTATTTGTGGTTCACCAATGTGGTCTAAAATCTTTGTTCATTTAGTTATTCTGTCTCATTGCTGTGCAAGAAACGGTGTGATGGCTAGTCATTATCTCTTAATTGACAATGGATAGACTTTTCTCAGCCATTATATTACATTTCAGCCATTATCAACAAAGCAATCTCACTGATCCCTGACCAAGCATAAAGGGCGTTACAACACCTACTTGATTTGTGCGTCTCAGCAGTGTGGGTCTTAACACAGCAGTTGTTTCATAGCGCACATTGAGGACTGGGAGGACTAATTAGGGTGTCAGGGAAGATAAATATTGCTCACCTCAGCTGTGCACTTCAGAGTGTACACACACACACACACACATACACATGCTGGGCCTTAGTGACTCAGAAATACAGTGGGTGCTTATGTCATATTAACAGTGGCGCCAGCCATTAGCAATAGGAACATTGTGGCCACGATGGCGGCAGGCCCCTTTTCCTCCTGGCCTTTGTCTCAGACATGTCCTTGTGCACAATTCACGAGCCCCTGACAGAGCTTTGAGTCTGAACTTTAGCCCGCAGATGCTGAAGAGCCTCAGCAGATGAGCTATGGTAATGGGCTGTCAGGATCTAAAGCATGAGAGGACCTTTTCTTTTTTACCTCTGCCATAGTCATATTGTTTTTCTAACAATGTCATGAACTAGTAGGTAGATAATTAGCAGAGTTATAGCGTTCAGCCCAAACCTGTCTTACAAATGAGTCTTGCATTTCAACCTTTTCAGCCCTTTCAGTAAAGGCCATAGATTAGCAAGGTTGCAGATGGACAACCTTGATGAAGTGTTTGTTTGTGGTGTTCTAAGAAGCAAAGTTATTTATCCTATAAAATGGTTACACATAAGGATGGGGCTTTTACTGATAATGATACTGATACTGGTTAGATAATTAGTTAATCTGTTACTGATACTACTCTCCCTAATTTGGGGCAAAAATAAAGGCATCACATGAAAAGATGTGAGTTTTGAATTCTTTTCTGAAGAAAAAATAAGGTATTTTGTTTCCTGAGTTTCCTGTATATTTAATCAGAGATGACTGATTGCTACAAATTTCTCATCAACAAATGTCTAGTGATGTGCAGAGTGTCGCTCCTGTCCCTCCCACTGATCGTGTCTAATTTCAGCCATTTGGAAATGCAGCTATGTTTGAACACAGCATGCATAGCAATAGCAGTGCTGTCTGTACAGGATATACAGTATCTCTGCACTGACCAGTGATTTACTTTTACCAATTTAGCACCTATTCTCAATTCTCATCCCTAGTAAAACATGACATCATGATATTCAATGACATTTTCATGGTAAATTATATGTTTAAGCAATATAACATAACATCATGTCTATGGTTTGAGTGCTGGATATATCACAGCCATGATAATGTTATTTACACAAAATTTGGGGGTTTTGCATAAGATTTTTATACAAATTGTTTTTTCGACAGTTCTTTTGAGTAAAGAAAAAATAAGGCAAAGAACCCTTATATTGACAGTTTCAAACGCTTTCAGGATATCAGATGACTCTTAAAAAAAAAAGTGGTTTCATTCCAGGAAGTAAAACATTTATAATATACAGCCCATATGTTTGGCTGTTTGCTATGGTGTTCTGTTACAGCTGCTGCCTGAAAAGCTTGCTAATAGGCACAAACAAGTTTGGGTTTAAATCTAGGCCTGCTGTCACACTCTTCTTCAAAATCCGGCCTTGTGGTAAATCAGAAGTACTTGTAGGGTATTTGTGCAATACACATCACATATTCTGCCATCAAAACTCAATAATATCACACACTGTGCTGCACTAAATATGCACTTCTGATGAAACAAGTATTGATATTCACAAGATGCTCAGAAGGGCTGTGTATTAAGTGAACACACCACAGTACACAGTGTGAACAGAACGAAATACCTCCTCTGCAATAATGCATAATAATAATAATAATAATAATAATAAGATTTCATCATATCACCCACCTGACTAGGAATAATTAACCATTACTACTGGAAGAGGAGTAAGATAATGGTTATCTGCTGCAGTGTAAAGTAATCTGTGCTCAGTGGAATGTTAGTTATTGTCAAAAACCTGTGAGCAAGTGGGAATGAATAAAATGCACTGGGGTCATTCTCTTTGCCTCTGACTCTTTGGAAGCCTCTGTAATTCCTTATTTTTCGCTGGATTAGGTTGAAATTTGAATGAAATTTATTTCATTTTAAGTGGTTTGATGTTCCCAACAAACTTGATAGATTAGTTTTCCATTGCATTGCACAGTTGGCTTCTTCTAGGCCTTTTTTCAATGGAGCATGGCTACACTGATTTGTTTTAAAATGGATCTGAATCTGATCTTAATGACACATACAGGTATTCATTGTTTAAGCAGATACTAAAGATACTGATGCAGTTGCCAGAAAAGCTTATCATTAAGAAATATTTCACAGCAACAATAGCATGGTGTTATATCTCTCCTCTTAAGATCTAATATTTATATATTATATGTTTTAATAATATTAGTTAGTGTAGCAATATTTTACAGTACTCCAATAAGTGTAGTAGTAAAGTAAGAAACTTCCTAACTAAGCTCACATTGTGTCACATTGTGCAATATTGTGTCACATTGTGTCCTTGTGCTAGCATTTATAGGCAGCTGTTGACATGACCTTTCCACTTAAGTTTCTACGCATCCCCTCAGGAGGTTTTAGCTGTAATCAGACGGTAGAAGGTGGACACACACATTTGTGGAAGTGTAATTGGAAATGTTCTGGTCTGTTAATAAAAGGAGCTTAATGGAACCTATCGGCTGTCCATTACATCAAGTACAGGTTCTGACTGGCTGGATTCAATTTGCCAAAAGGCATTGACCACATCAGCTAAAGTGAGGTGTGGAGCAGTAATATGTTCAGCTAAATGGCCCTGCGTTTTACGTCACAGTATTGATCTGCTTTAAGAAGAGGCTTTAAGTGGAATATCAGTTATGAGTTTAGTAGTACCAAGGGATGGAGGGCCTATAACCATAATTAGTTATGGTTGCAATCAGGCAGCCCTATGGTGGCACAGTGGGTAGCGCTGTGGCCTCACAACTCCAGGATTGGGGATTTGAAAATGGGTCTTTGTCTTGTTTGCATGTTCTCCTTGTGGTGGTGTGGGTTTCCTCCGGGGTCTCTGGTTTCTCTCACAGTCCAAAGACCCCCTCTGGGGGATTCTAAATTGCCCAGAGGTGTGAGTGAATGGTGTTTATGTGTGTGTGTGTGTGTGTGTGTGTGTGTGTGTGCCCTGTGGTGGACTGGCACCCTGCCTCGCGCCTGTAGACCCCGGGATAGGCTTCAGGTACCTGTGACCCCAGTAAGAATCAATAGGTTTTGGCTACACAAAAGCTTATTACAAACTCAAATAAACAATATTATTTAATTATTAAAGTATAATAATTCGATCCCCCGTTGAATTTGTATGTTTGCTGACTTAAAAAATACGCATTCATGTTTTTTCTTGATTTTTGGTTGATCTCTCTTCATAAAAATGAAAGTTCCTCATTTTTCTGTAAGTCAATAATTTAGCAGGGGGTCAGATAATTATTTCCCCCACTGTATTTGTTCATTTGAATTTGAATAGTATATACTTGTGTGGTAGTAGTTTTGTGAATTCTTTTAGACCAATAAACATCATCCATCAGCCAATTTGTTTCTGTAACAATTCATAACAATAACAATTCATGATCACCCCTAGTCAAAATACACAATCTTTTTATTTTTTTCTACATGAGTAACAGCTGCATTTGTTGGACTTAAAGCAGATCTAAATGCAAAAGATCACAGACTGTCGGCAGGGGTTGTCTGCTTTAAATGCCAGTTGTGTCTGTACTCAGTCTTGATTCTAAGCAGAAAAAATAGCTCAATTTCAGTGAGAAAATCTACTGTGGTTAAGAAGCAAAGCACAAAATTGATCCCGAAGGGTTTACTGTTTTTTTTCCACTTTAATGTTGTTATGATGTGTGTTACATTTAGGGCTACTTCACGTTTTCCTTGTTCCACTACTAGAAAGCCCAAAACACTTTACCGAACACCTTAAATATGAATAGATTAGAAACAAGGCTCCAAGCAATAGCAATTTCCGGCACACATCTTCGATATATGTGAGACAAGGTTGCTGAGCTTTGAAGATAGACGCCTGAGGCTCAAGTTACGAGTTCGTAATTCGTTGTTTTCATCAAAACAGTGTCGGCTGAATGTGCTCCATCATCATTTTTGCTCAAGTTTAATTAGCAAAGTAAATGTGGAATGATGTATCCCTGCAAATCCAGCTCCAGTGTTTTGCATGTTTATTCATAGGTGCGCTTATACATAATTCATCAACTTATAGTTTAGAATTCAGTTTCTTTTTTATATCTGTAAATAGCCGTTTGTGGTTTGGAATGTTTAAACTCTGTGTTTACTTTGTCTGCCGCTGCAGGAATCTCCTTAATATCCTTGACAGCAGCACGTCTAATTTTATCCTGCTTTCCTACCTTGGCCTGTGTGGAATTGCAGACTTGTGTTAGTTTGCGACAACCTCATTAAAGGCAATGTTGACATTTCTCTTAGTAATTGATAAATGAAATACAGGCCGATTTTCAAAGGCTAAATGACAGGGTGATTGCATTCCTGGTCACAGATAAACAAAAGCATTTATAATGGGATACAAGACATTCATTTGGTATCTAGTTTCTTTCAACAGGCTGTCATTTTTTTGATTGTAACCCTTTGGCTGCTTGGGAAAGCTTTGAAGTACTTGAGCAGGAGATGGCTGTGTATTTCATCAAAGCATGCGCATATTCAAGGGATGAACATGAAGGACGTTTTGGGGACTGTCTTGTATTGGAACATCCAGTAGGTTAAAGCCATAAGCAGAACATTTAATGCTATAGCATTGAAACTGAATTTTCTTCACTTTAGTGTGTGTGCTGTCTTGTTGTCTATAGAGTAACCCCCTGCTATTATGTGGATTAGGAGTCACTGAATCAGTCTAACGTGGATTTTTTTGTACGCGGAACCGGCAAATATTCTCCGCATTTATTTTTTGCTTTTTTCATGCCAGTATGTTTCTAAATGCATATTAGTTCTAAATTATTAAGAAAAATATAATTTACAAATTTTGTAAATTATATAAATTCAACTACATTTCCATTTAAAATATAACTTGATAAATGTTTTTGTACTGTCCAGAGAACACAAAGTGTGTCTCGGGATGGTTAAATACTGCTGTACTAAGAGGAAGGATGTTTGAAAGTGGCCAATTCAAAAATGTTAATTATTTCTCCTTGCTGCTGATTGGCTGCTGCCATTTGATGCATCTGTGGCAGCTGTAGTCCAGACTTTACCCTGTGGAGAGTCTCAAGTGTTTCTCTTGTTTTTTGTTTTGTTCTTCTTAAAGCCCAGTATTTTTATTGCAGTAAATTAAATTAAAAGAGGCTGTTGAGCTCAGTTGCTGTCCCGTGTCTGCTTTAACCAGCATGACACTACAATTTGACATTTTAGGCTTTTATAAACACAACAACACATTTTTCCACTATATGTGGGTGCTCTTGGAACATAGCAGGGCGTTACTGTAAACAGAAATTTAACAAACTCTGTTGAAATAGTTGGGTTTTTTTTTTGCATGTCCACCTATTTAGCCAATAGCAGTTCAGTTCCAGCAATTATGTTGAACTTTCAAGGAATGTTTCAGCCCAGACTACTTTTTACTGGAACGCAATGCATAGCCAATTGCAACAGAGCTCATTTTCTATTTGTGCTTCATTTTTGTTGCTATCATGCAAACCATAAGAACTGATTTTTGGTGTGACTATAGCAAAAATATTTGTCACAACAGATCTTTCATATGCAGAAAACCCCACGGCCCTGACTCTTTTTAATATGTCCTTTTTTGTAGCAACTTATGAGGGTCTTTTCTGCCTTTTGGCAAGAGCTTGTCGTTGTTCCTTCTATATACAGCATGTCATAAAAACGAATGACTGCTTTTAAAGAATACGATTGTTTCTGCCAGCAGTGAGGTATTCTCTTCATAACACATTAGTGTTCATCTTATTAAATATACCATAGGCAGCTGTAAAAGAAAAAATCTTGCCCTGTAATTCCACAGAGCTTTACAGCTTTTAGTCCAGACTCGCCAGTGGGCCTTTCGTTACGGATGTTCATTTGTTTCTGTTATGTGAAGCGAAGTCATTTCTACTGGAGGTGCAGAACGAAAGATATTTGACTGAGGTCTTCTTATAATTCATCAAATGGTTATTTTATTTCAGTTGCCTTGCTAAAGGTTTAAATGACAAACTTGTCATTTAAACCTTTAGTGTGTGTGTGTGCGTATTGGGTAGGATACTTGAATCTAGACCAAGAGGTCATGGGTTCGAACCCTACCTTCAGCACCACCACTGGGTCCCTGAGCAAGACCCTTAACCCCAAGTTGCTCCTGGGAGAGACTGCCCCCTGTAGTTAGGGAATGGATAAAAGTGTCTGATAAATGCCGTAAAATGTGTGTGTGTGTGTGTGTGTGTGTGTACGTGTTGCATGTGCATGTTGTCAGTCCTGGTTAACGGTGAGGAAAGCGAGACCTGTCCTGTGTGCCCAGTGACCATCTGTGTCTCATTAGTGGTTGGCTTCTGGTGGCACCCTCCTCTAACACAACTCTGCTCTAAAATCCCCAACCCCCTTTCAGAACCTCTGAATATACATGAGAACAAACTGAATAACTAGCAAACACAACAGAACGTAAGTAACACACAGCCTACACTTTCACTGGTTCTCCACATATCATTCATCTGTTTTTCTGTATTCTCTTCAGTCTGGGAGTCATTCTATTTATTTATTTATTTATCAGAGATCAGACAAACAGATATGTTTTCCACGTTTCTTGTTTTGGTCCTGATATTGAATTTGAGCAGACGAGACAGCCATCCTGTCTGAGACAACTAGACAAGACAAGCAAAAAACAGAAAAAGTCACCAGTACATTGAAAGATCGGTGTTCTAATGTCAGTTCTGGTTTGGGTAGATGCTTCAGCAAAGGTTTCTGGCTGATGAAAGAAACGAGCCAGACGTTTGTGAGGAATTTTGACTAGCCACTGGGTTAGAACAGATGAGATAAGCCGAGAACAGATGCATTTTTTTTCTTAAGTTTACAAAGATTAATGACATAGAGTTTGTTTGTTTCTTTTCTTGGGTTTATTTCTTTTGTTTGGGTTTGTTTTTGGTCATTTGTGACTCTGGTAGATAACAGTATCCTTGGTTACTGATAAATATTTTATCAAGAGGGATAAGGGAATATTTGAGTTATTCCTTCACTACACTCAGAAAGTATAATTAATGTTATTAAATCCTAAATATTAAAGTTCTCTTTGCTCTGGTTTCTCTCATAAAACCTTTATGTAGTTCGTGTTTGCGTTACTACATATTAATCCAGTCTATTAAGTGAACCATTCTGCAGACACTGATTAAGGTTCTCACACACACATGTCTTATATCTTGGTTTGACTCAAGCCAGGTCAATGACTTATCAGCACTGTAACACCACACCAGATACAAGTATTCTGGAAGTCATTTCATTTGAGTGTGTGTGTGCACGCGCGCACAAATGTATATTACTGTTTTTTGCTAATGGGTGTTTTTATCAGGTTCATCTCTGCACGGAACAGATGTGATTCTGAGTTTTTAATTCTAGAACACCTGCACACACTATCAACTGCTGGTCACATTTTTCCTCATTTTCCAAAGTCCAGGGCAGATGGGCCTTGCAGCAGCTTTCACTGCCAAAAGCAGTCAAATGAGCAGTTGAGCAGTGCATTTACAAGTAAAATATCGTATTTCCGTCTTATTTAAATTCAGTTTTTTTAGCATAAAATTTGAACATAAAACGTTTTAGCTATAAATTAGTGGTTAGTGGGTGACCAAAAATATATGTTCCGCTGTTTTCCTGCGTTTTTTCCTTTTATTATGATTCTTTTTCGTTTTCCATCCTTTATCTGATATAATTAAAGGTGTGTATAATGATTTTTTGCTTTGTATTGTACATCTATTAAAAAGCAAACTGTGGTGATACCCTATATGGACAAAAGTATTGGGACACCTAACCATTAAACCAACAGGTACTTGCATATAAATACACAGACTTTGCAGCTGTATCACCTTCCACTGTTCTGAGTTTCTGTGGGGATTTGTGGCCCTTTATTCTGTAGAGCATATATGAGTTCAGGCACTAATGTAGAAGAGAAGGCCTGGCTCGCAATCTCCGTCTCAGTTCATCCCAAAGGTGTTGTATGGGGTTGAGGTCAGGGCTCAGTGTGGACCAGTCAGGGTCTTCCACACCAAACTCATTCAACCACGTCTTTAAGGAGCTCGCTTTGTCCACTGTGGAATTGAAATTGTTCTTCCCCAAACTGTGTCCACAAAGGCATGTTGTTTGCCAGTAACCTTCTTGCCCATAAAGAAGGTGCAGCCATATGTCCAGATTTTATGCCCCCCCTCCTTTTTTTTAAAGCTTGATGGCCCTTGAGTTGTGGCTCCGCAGGGCAGTGCCCTGTGCTCTCATGATTTTCAGTAACTTTGTTAATGCCACAGGCAGATGGCTATGACTGAGAATAGATCATAACTTGGCCTGAAGTACAGCAGTCTCTGTGGGTCAGTAAAGTCACACACGGTCTTCTTGTCAGTGAACTCGGGCTCACGCAGAATTTCTTCATTTTCCCAGACTGTACATAATAGATCTAGAGGAGGGCTGAGGAATCTGATGGATGCCAGCAGGAAACGGGAAGTTGTAAATTCACTCTGGACTCTGGAGGAAATGTTGAACTGTGGAAAAATGAAACAAACCAGGCTCATAAATACAGCATAGGTTGTAACTGACTTACATTGTGTTATATAATTACAGACTTTTATAAGTAATTGGCTACTCTGTTGCTTCTACAGCTTGTGATTGATTTTACGCAAGCCGTGGTGTTCAAACTAATCACAGATTTAAAATGCATGCATCAAACCCTGAATCGAATGATCTAACAAGTTCGGATGCTTTAGGCTAACCTTGGCTTCCCTTTTAATCGTCAAATAGAAAGTAATAGAAATGTCTCGTTATGCAATGCTGACACACTGCAGATTTTTTTTTAGCCTATGGTCTTCTGCTCCCAGTAATAATCCATCATCAGCGCTCTGAGGTTAACCAGTGGGGCCGACTCTACTCAGGCCCATATGGCTCCATGCTGAAGTGCAAACCCAGCATCTGAAATCAGCACAAGCCTGCATGCATTGGGGAATTGATTTGGTGCAGTCAGCTATAGCGTGCCATTGCAGCTTTGAGTCACAATCCGAATCCATATATTTGTACATGATGCAATTTATTTAGGAAATTAAAACTAGTTGTCCAAGCAAGAGGTTTAATCACAGAAACGATTTGCTTGCTTGTGTGACTTGAACAATGAATTCCTTGGGGAAATGAGATCAATGAATTTGAAAGCTCCTAGGATTTTGTTTGTGTTGATTTACATGCTGTACAATTTACAGCTAGTTAGCTAACTGTATTTTCAGTGTATGTCAAACAAACTCATTGTTTGGGGATCTCATTGAGCTCCTCCGATGTGAAATATATATATACATATATTTGCCCAGTATATTGTTTATTGTATCCTTTAATCACTGTTGTTGTTTTAATTGTATTGAACTTGAGAGACACCA
>JBBPDC010052536.1:0-11338 GCA_037974485.1 Hemigrammopetersius urotaenia
GTGTGTGTGTCCCTAAACTTTTGCCCACATATTTGTGTAGGACAGCTCTGTCCTAGTACATTTGTTCATATTGGCCAGTTCATCTGGCTTAAAGATTAGAGTACAACATTGTTTAATATCCATGCTCCAATTATGTTCCTTTAAATCATTGTATATTCATTTACAAGAAAATGTGTTTGTTTTACAATCATTGGTTTTGTTTGTGTAATAGATATTTGCTTAAACAGTGGTGTTTGCTATGCTATATATAATTATTTTACATTAAAAAAAGTGTTATTTCTGTGCTCAATTTGCTTTGTTTTTATTTTTATTAAAAAAAACACAACAAAAAGTACCAAATCGATAAGTGGTATCAATAGAAGTAGTAATACCGTTAAAACCTTAACGATACCCATCCCTAATTTTGACACATGGATCAATCCGTGTGTCAATTTGGCCCATATCAGATTATATGCGCTTGGGAGACAGGGCAACTTGGGTTGGAGCCGTGGCTTTATTCTGGAGAGCTGACAGGCATAGGTAGAGTGGCAGCTGAGCCAGCTAAAGCATTAACCCTAGAAACGGGGTCCGTTCCTGATGTATGAGCTGAACACTTACAAACTGCTAATTTTGAGGGTAACAAAATAGCCTCTAATAGGTCTGCAACCAATTGAGCATTGGAAATATGTTTGCCTGTTGAGGTTAGAAATTTACACGCTCTCCACAAAGTCCCAAAGTCATGAACCACCCCAAATTCATACCTGCTATCTGTGTAAATCATAACACTTTTCCCTGTAGCCAAGTGACATGCTTCAGTTAGGGCAATAAGTTCAGCCGCCTGGGCAGAAAAATGACCAGGTAGGGGTGATTGGATCAAAATTTGTTCTCCAGTTACCACTGAAAATCCATCACCGCCCATACCACCTGGAGCCCTAAATGCAGAGCCATCCACAAACAGTACAACCTCCACACACTCATGCAGTTGTCCATTACCTGGAATGGGTAGCGGAGTAGCTGGATTAAGTTGAGTGCATCAATGAACAGTAACATTTGGCATTTGCAATAAAATATAATGGTATTTTAACCATCGTGCCGCTGACAGATGTGAGGTCTTCCGTTCATGTAACAGTGTGGAACATGCAGCGCTAGGGGGTCTTATCCCACTATATCTCTGCTAGCCACCACTGCCCTCTCAGCTGCAGCCACAGCCCTGAGACACATTGGAAGACCAGCTGCAACAGGATCCAACCTGGATGAAAAATACACCACTGGACATAACTTATCACCATATTGTAAAATTTTACAATAACTACACATTTTGAGAAATGAAAGCATATACTTCACTGTGACAGGTTTTGGAATGCCCAAAATAGCCTGCACTCTATCTACAGACAGTTTAGTGTCCTTAGTCAGAACATGGCCTAAAAATTGCAGTTGTTCCTTCTTCTTCAGCATGTTTGACGTACTCGAGAAGCTCTCACACTCTAGCTGGGCACCACGCTATACACTTTTCGATCACTGTATCAGACAGATGCTGGCGTGGCCCATTTAAAAAAGCTGCCTTCAAATGTAGCTCATGCTGCTTCACAGTCCGCTGACTAAGTTTTCCTCAGGTAATCCAGAGTGTGTGTTACGTTCTTTAATCAGTCTGAGAAGGCAAGAATGTACGCATGTCTGTATTTTAGTGGCATTCAGAATCGTAGGGAACTGTTCCCTCAATGCTGTTTGGAAATCACCTATTGTATTTGTGTAAACATTATTGTTTGCATGATTCTGCTGAAGATGCCTAAGAGTCAGATTTGCTTGTAGGAAGTTTGCTGCTATTTTTGAAAAATGCAGTCTCAATATCTGCATAAGAATACGATGCAGCTCATGTGTAGTGGGGCAATTGTTGACAAAAAATCAATAATTGTGCTGCACACTTTCTCCCCCTTCAGTGACTGGATCAGGCAGATTGTCACCTGCCTCCTTCATGTCCTTTTCACTCCATGGGTGGTTTACCAGGTGCACAGCAATATCTCCACCAATCATCTCCTCCATGCGTGCCAATAATTCCCTTGCACTATAATTTTTCTGAAATGGAGTACCAGCTCTGGTTTGGCCTGGGATCCATGGTGGGGAATCCATTTCAGGATGCCCGTTGCTGTGTCTCCTATGTCTATTTCTGGGTACCTGCTGTACGGCAAGTGTGACATCATCATCCAACATTGTTGTAAGGCCTGGATTTTAGGGTATTGAGGAGAATACGGGGTGGGCCATTGGAAGTGTTTGTTCTTTATATGACACACACAACCTACACAACACGCCCCCTTCTCTTCCTGTTCCTTTTTCTCTATTCTCTCACTCCCACATCTTAGCCTTGAGCTGCCTCAAAGCATCCAGATGCAATGAGCCCCTTTTTCCAAAGCCACATTCGTTAGTCCAAGAATCAAAATACTTTACTGCCTCTTCACCATGTAATTTCAGCATCATACAATACAGATGAGGCCTGTACTCCAGCCCATCCCCTGGGATTGGTGATAGGGACACACTTCATTCAGATTTGCAAGCTTCTTTACCCATTATTCAGCCCTAAGCTGAATATATAATACCCATGGCCCGAAACCAAGGTCTTTTAATGTGCACTGTGGCCCGACCTTAAAGCCTGACCTGTAGTATCTATGCCACTGACACCAGGACCTCTAAACCCTCATCCAGCCCAGTCCGAAACCTGGCCTCTGATGTGTTATTCTAGCGTGAGTGACTGATTTTCTCACCTGGGGTGGGTGGGGTAAGGCTATCCCCCCTTGTTGTTACCTCAGCGCTGAAATGGCCAACAGGTCGTCTCTCCTTCCCTTAAAGCAATAGGCATTGGGGCTTGAGAACTGGGTTGATCAATCCTGATCAAACCTGCCGTGGACATCCCAAAATGCGAGTTCCACCTGGGAAGTGCCAAAATATGGTGGAAAATCTTCAAATACACACAAATCACTCAGGCCAGCCAAAAGCGGGGACCTTGGTGGTCCGATCCTCGGCTGCAGAAGCTAGCTCTAGGGATGTGGATTGTCACCTCTCTGGTGGGGAAGGAGCCTGAGCTGGTGTGCGAGGTAGAGAGGATCCGACTAGATATAGTTGGATGCATGGTCTGGGCTCTGGAGCCAGTTTTCTCAAGAGGGGTTGGACTCTCTTCCACTCTGGAGTTGCCCATGGTGAGAGGCGTCAAGCATGTGTGCACCTCCATTGTCCAGGCGGCTGACCGGAGCTATGGCCATAAGGTGTTTGGTTAATCCCTGAACCCGCTGGTGGACACCGGTGGTAAGGGATGCTGTCAAGCTGAAGAAGGAGTCCTATCAGGCCTTTTTGGGCTGTGGGAGTCCAGAGGTAGCTGGCAGGTACCGGCAGGCCAAGCGGAACACAGCTGCAGCATTCACTAAGGCAAAAACTCGGATGTGGGAGGAGTTCAGAGAGGCCATGGAGAATGACTTCCAGACGGCTTCGAGGACATTCTGGCCCACCATCTGGCATCTCAGGAAGGAGAAGCAATGCCGTGTCAACACTGTAAATGGTGGGTATGGGGCACTATTGACTTTTAACTTGGGACGTCACGGGTCGATGGAAGGAATACTTGGGGGTGGATTGTCGCATCCCCTAGGCTGAAGTTACAGAGGTGGTTAAAAAGCTCCTCTGTGGCAAGGCCCCAGGGGTGGATGAGATCTGCCCAGAGTTCCTTAAGGCTCTGGATGTTGTGGGGCTGTTTGGTTGACACGCATCTACAACATTGCATGGACATCCAGAGCCTCTGGATTGGTAGACTGGGGTGGTGGTCCCCCTCTATACCCTTAGTAGGGTCCTGGAGGGTGCATGGGTGTTTGCCCAAGCAGTCTCCATGTGTTTTGTGGATCTGGTAAAGGCATTCAACCGTATCCCTCTGGGACTCCTTTGGGGAGTGCTCCGGGAGTATGGAGTGTCGGGCGCCTTAATAAGGGCTGTTTGCTCCCTGTACAACCGGTGCCAGAGCTTGGTCTGCATAGGCGGCTGTAAGACGGACTCGTTCCCTGTGAGGGTTGGACTCTGCCAGGGCTGCCCTTTTATGGACAGAATTTCTAGCCAGGGTGTTGAGAGGGTCCGGTTTGGTGACCTCAGGATCAGGTCTCTGATTTTTGCAGATGATGTGTTTCTGTTGGCTTCATCAGGCCGTGACCTACAGCTCTCACTGGAGCAGTTCGCAGCCGAATGTGAAGCGCCTGGGATGAGGATCAGCACCTCCAAATCCGAGACCATAGTCCTCAGCCGGAGTGCCTTCTCCGGGTCGGGGATGAGATCGTTCCCACCTGTTATGTTATTTTTGTCCCACCTGTAATCTTTGCTTTCCTGTGTGATTAGTGAGGTTCTCAAAGAGACTGGATTGCAAAATAGCCTTCTAAAACATACACTGTTATGTGCATAACTGACATTGTCTCATATTTAAAATAGCATGCGGTTAAATCCTTGCTCAGTGCTAAAGGGGAGTCATTCAAAAACTAGTATTAGCTTGCTTAGATTGATAAAACTCACTTGTTTTACTGCCTTTTTGCATTGCCATTTGGAAAATATTGTTATTTGGTAATTTGACAGTTAGTAGCCTTTGTAAGTGCAATTTATTGACTAGAGTTCCTTTCTGAAACCACTTCTCATGTTTTAATGTTGACCTTATAAGAGAAGATTAGCTATAGGATAGATTCACAAATGATCAGTGAAGAGAATAACGGCGCTATAAACAAACGGCGTTACTAACGACGAAACTTTTTTTCAGTAACAAGTAATCAAACGAATTACTGTTTCCCCCGTTACAAGGCCTTACCGTTACTGACAATAAAATGCGCGTTACTATAACTGAGCGGTCTCTCTCAGCCATAGCACATCTCTTTCTCTGGGTGGTGTTATGTGTCCCCGGGGCGGGACACATAACCAGTGACGATGACTGGTGTGTCTGTAAACACGTGGTGTAACTGAGAACGCGATGATTGGCTTAGAATGAGTACATTTCCATTGTTTGCAAATCAGAGGCAGAGTAGTGTGGGTGTTCACACACGAGCAACGGGGTCAGCCGCACACACACCAACAAAATGTTTATGTAACATGCAACTTATGCCCAGGAAAAAAGAGTCTCTCTGCGTCGGTGACAAGTAACTCTAATATACTGAAGCACCTCACATCGTCACATGCCGCCACAAAATTAGTGGCTAAGAACGCAGGTGATAACGTGAGCTCTGCTACCAAAGGAGGAGACAAAGCCACAACATCAAAGCAACTAAAACTTGATTTTTCTCCAGTGCAAACACTTAACACTTTAATTCAGACAGAATTAAACAAAATAATATCTAGATATATAGTTGAAAATGCCCGCACTTAAAATAGTGTAGATTAGTCTACAATGTTTATCTTTATTTTATATTTATATTAAATTCGATTTTTTTAAGTTATGCAATAGTTACTTTGCCTGGTAATTAGTTACTTTTATAATGATGTAACTCAGTTACTAACTCAGTTACTATTTGTGAGAAGTAACTAGTAACTATAACTAATTACTTTTTTAAAGGTACGAGCCCAACACTGCAAATGATAAATGTTAATAAAAATGTTAATAAAAATGTTAATAACATTTTAGAAGTGTTCAGAATGAGAGTAGAGTTGTAGATGATACATCTCTATAAATTAAAAATTAATTATGATAAGGTAGACACATTTGATTCTAAATAATTATGCTCAGTTATGCTAACTGCCTGTTACTTACATCATTAAATCAAAAGAATAACTGGTTTAATGCAAATTGTGCGTTTTTGACCAAAAATTGCCAAGTCCGATATTTACCAGGTCTTGTCCTGCATTCTTAACACACCCATATGTAACAGACAGCACAGCTGGTTCTTTGGTGTTTGATGGGGCCTGTTTTTGAACTTGGGACTGCTGGCTTGTTTCCTTTACTGTAGAACCTAGGTAGGTGTGTGTGTGTGTGCGCGCGCGTGTGTGTGTGTGTGTGTGAGAGAGAGAGAGAATATGACAGAGAGAGAGAGAGAGAGAGAGAGAGAGAGAGTGTCCGAGGTAGATATCAATGAGACGTTGAGTGTCATATCTTCTATGGTTCCTTATGGTTCCTTCTGACCCTCAAAGCTACTTTATTTGCCAACAGTTAGCAAGGTCCGGCATGAAATTTTTAGGCCTGTCTCGTGTTCTTTCTATGTCACACACCTCACAATACACCAACACTCTTCATAAGTGTAGATCAAACTAAAGATGGCACCAAGCTCATACCAAATATCAGGATCAGGTCTATGTTAGCAGCCAGAAATAGCAAAAACACATTGTGTGGTCAGCTAGAAACACAGCGTCCAGGGATCAGTGTGTGGGGACGGTACCTAGGTTACCATTTAAGCATTCAAATGGTTCTTTAAGAGTTAACTATTGCCTTTACCAAAGAACCCTTGAAGAAGTCATGCTATAGAAAGCAAAGAGCAGCATTTATGTTTTGTAGTTTCAGTGAGTTATTGAATTATTTTATGTGCATAAATATATATGTACTACATCAGCTACATTTTGACACATGGGAGAGCAGCTCTGAACTGTCAGTCAAAAACAGCCGGGACATTAAACACTCTCTTTTTATCCTGCTGAGACTGCTGTGTCACACAGAGGTCATGTCACATGACTCTGAACAGTGACCCCTGATGGGAGCCATAAACCACACTACCACATTACAGCCCAGAAAGAAACATCAGTGTGCTGCTCTCTGAAGCTTGTTCCCATTTTCTTGCTCTCTTACTCTCTTTCTGTTACACAAAAACACAATAGTTCCTGACTGGATCCAGAGGGACACCACTGTGAACAGTGAACAGTGAAATACAGTAACTTTATCCCTGCCGTAGTGCAACATCTTTCATACATTAACCCCAAAGTGCATGTGAGGGGCACCTACAGGCTAATACTGTAGCCTATGTAACCAATAAAGAAGTACTGTAATCACAGAACTCCAGAAATTTTTTATTTTCATTTCTAAACTGACTGGAAAAGTACACATTTAAAGCAGATACTGTTACATTTAGTCATTTAGTCAAATATCTAGATCAATAGTCATTTTCCATCTAAACATACAAAATACTGTCATCTATATCCACTTAACACAAGGATTGAGTACTGTGGTACTTTTTGAGTATACCTTGCAACACTAGTATCTTATTGAATCAACAAAACAAACCCAATGTGTATTACATTCCCATGTGAACTGTTAAGACAATTAAGACATCCTCTTTCTCACCTACATCCATATAACTAATGGACCAAACTTCAGCACTTCTTAAAGCAAGATACAGTTTTAGCCAATCACATATTAGCAAGAAATGGTGCAAATCATACTGGGTTATGAAGGGGTAGGCAAAAGATTTGTTCCAAACACATTTGATTTTGAATTTTCTTTCAAATTATTGCAACGGACAATTCACCATGTCACCATTGCCCATATTGTAATATTGCACTCGTATTCCACTGCTTCTCTTGATTTCTTTATGGCTTATGTTGTTCCGGAATTGTTTGGCAGGTGTTGGCTAATTATTATTTGACAGATGTATAGGTGCACCGTGCAGTATTTTGGTTAAATAGTTGACGTAGATTTAAGCTGTTTAAGAAACTATTGTGGATAGTTGAGTCAGCCAAATGCTGTAAATCTAAATGTAAATGTACCCTTCTATGCCATTGCTACAATCGAATCGAGAAGCAAGTTTTTCATAACTATGATTTCTCTACTTAACAGTTGTTAAGTAGTAACTCACATTACACTGCTGCTAACCATCTACGTTAGCACTACAAAAACAAACTATACAGTAGGCAATGATACAGAATATAATATTTGAACTGTAGCCAGTTTGGTCAGAAAGGATTTCAACCCGCAGCTGCCATGGCAGAAAAATGAAACAACTGGAATTAGTTAGAAATGAACAAAATACAGTTCAAGACAATACAAAGTTTTGGGATGTTTGAACATACACCATTACACACTCTCTCAGACTCTATGGCCTTAATGAAAAATACTTAATTTTTAGCCTATATATAATGTACATAAACTTAAACCACTTATATGTCCACTTTACATCACAGGGCAAAAGGAGAATACAGACCAGTATTCATTTGTGAGAGTGAAGGAAATATTTTTTACTTCCTTCTGTCTCTGACCACATGCTAAGATTTTTGTTTTGATCTCCCTGCTCCCTCTATCCTTGACCTTTTTTCACATAACTGTCATGTCTGCAAGGGGAGGACACAGCACGCAAGAGTGCACAGTGCGTCCCCACACACACAGCTCCTAATGAGCCCAGCTGAGGAGACTGCTCCTGCCTGAGCTCTAAGCCTGGAGCACTCTAATCTGGAATACCTTTGTGTAATCATCAGGTGCCTCCAAGCTCCTTACCAGCTCAGAGCCAACCTGCTGATTACACACAACTATCCAGTCCCGTGGCAAACTCAAAGGCTGCCCTCCACCGGCAGCCACCCTGAACTAAACTTAAAGGCTGCCTCTAACGGCAGTCACCCACAGACGTCACAGTACCTCCCACCTAGCAAGCACTCCCAGGGCACCCAACCACCAAACCCCAACCCAGGAGGCAGCGGGGAGGAGGCGTCCTGCCGAACCTTCTATAGCAGCACGAGTGGGCCTCCATGTACCCTTCCTGTTCCGTCGCACCTCATACTATACCTAGGGGACTCCCTCCTGGTCGTCCCCTTCAGTCCTCCTCCCGGCAGGCTTTCTGCAGGCAGCCCTTCACCCATCCGATGGGCCAGGCCTCCCCTCCAGACGTCCTCTCCCATCATCCGGGCTGGAGCTCCACTCCGGGTAACCCCTCCATGGATCTACCCAGGCCACCTGCAACACGCCTCCTCCTGACAGGTCCTCTGCAGGCAGCCCTTCACCCGTCCGATGGGCCAGACCTCCCTCCGGACGTCCTCTCCCATTGTCCGGGCTGGAGCTCCACTCCGGGTAACCTCTCCATGGAGCTCCCCAGGCCACCTGCATAACACATGTACCCCCACAAAAAAATCCAAATAGAGACCCCCCCCCTTTCGCAGCGAAAAGAGGTCACTTAAAGGCCTCTGTCCTGACCTAGTGGGGTTACAAGGGCCCACTTGAGGTATACCAATACCGCCTAGTCTGGCCTTGGGTCTATCATTGAGGCTAAACCTAATCCCAGGCCCTCTACGATGGCTTAACTTGAACTCTGGCCCTACTCTGGGGCTTATCTTAACATTATAGGCCCTACTCCAGGGCTACACTGAACCCAAGGCTCACCACTGGCGCTAAACACAAACTTTGGCCCTGCTCCGTCACAAACACCAGACCCTTCGCTGGGGCCTACTGGGTGCACTGAGTCCCTGAACTGAGAGCATTTCTATTTCATTAAGAAACCCTAGCAACCACCACAGATCAGGACTAACAGCTGTCAGACTAGTAGCCAGTAGGCTAACCACAGTAGGACCCACAGCTAAGGGGGTGTGGAATCCTCCTGCTCTGAGACCTGACTCACTGACCACCGGAGGCTCTATGCTTGGGCTAACAACAACTGGACACCCTATAATAGGGCTAACGGTGATCAGAGGCCTTAATCTAGGGCTTGCCATGGGAACTTTGGGCCCACTACTAGTGATTAACCTAGTCTCAACCCCTGTCCTACCAGCATGTAACCCTAAGTCTGCTAGCGTCATTCGTGGAGCTGGCTCGGGCATGGGGCTTACCATGACCTGAGGCCCTTTACACGGGCTTACGTTTCCCTCAAAATCCCAGTCCTACCTGCTTCTAACACTAGGTCCGCTAGCGTCAGTTGTGGAGCTGGCATGGACATGAGGTTTATCATACCTTGCTGTCCTGTGCTACCTGCTACTATCCCTAGTCCTGAACGTTTCAGTCGGGGAGCTGGCACGGGCGGCTTTAGGCTGAGGCTAGGGACAGGAGACTGAACCATGAGCGGTGAAACTAACCTCACCCTTTCCCTATCCAAGGCTTCAGTGACCTCTATGCTATCAGCTGCTACCTTTAATGCTGAATTCTTCAGCCTGGGAGCTGGCACAGGGGTCTTGGTCCTTGATGAGGATACGGGGAGTCACACCGCGGGCGTCTTCTCTGCACCTACCCCTACCCTGTCCAAGCTTACAGGAGACCCTATGCTTCCTGCTTCTAACCCTGGAGCTGATTTCTGAAGCTGGGGAGCTACTGTTTCTAACCCTGAAGCTGAAATCTTAAGCTGGGGAGCGGGCATGGGGGTCTTGGGTCTCGGAGCAGGTGTGGAATTGGCGGCTCCAGTCAGACCATGAAGGAGCGTGGCCTCTTCACGATCGCTCCTTCCCTCAGTGTGGTTGTGGGCTCTCGCAGCCTCTTTGCAGTTCGTGGCTCCAACCCGAGAGTGAAGGCAAAGACTGCGGGGGACGAGGCTTTCACGGGATCCTTGGAAATGGCAGTAGCAGCGAAAGTACGGGCCATGTTCCATTCGGGCATGGAAAAGCAGGCTAGGGCATGAAGTGGTGCAGGCTTGTTTGGTCCATACTTCACTAGCCACCTTGCCTCATCCTGCAGCTTGGCTTTGAAGTCCAGGTACCGGAACATTAACAGCAGCTTGCTTGCTGCTTTCGCCGTTCCTCTTCTTGCTTTGCTGTTTCCCTGAGGGAAAAGGGGATTGCTGCTGTGCCGATTTGGTAGGCGTGGTCATCTGTCATGTCTGCAAGGGGAGGACACAGCATGCAACAGGGATCCAGATAGGCAGTCTTTATTTACAAACTAAAGATAACAGTAAGCCACACGGCTTCACTTCGAGGAGTGGCAGTGGTACTCAGCACTTGCTCAAGTCCTTAGGGTAGTCCCAGACCACTCCATGCAGACAGGGAGCTTACACAGCCAACTGGCAATGTGCAGTCCTTCCCAGCCACCGACCTTTCACACAGCTTCCCTGCTCCTCCTGTATAACACAGAGAGAGAGAGAGATAGAGAGAGGAAGAGAGCGTAGAAGGAACAACCTCAGAGATCCTTGTCCTTCGTCTCTCTCATGCCGCTGCTCTCCATCCGTCCAGTGAGAGGCTTGCCTTTTGTCCTAGTGGCTATCCTCAAACAGAAGAGAGTCCCGTACACAGTCCGCACACACTCTCTCCCGGTTTTCCCCAGCACCAGTGTAAACCTCAGTGCAATATGTTTCCAGAGTACCTGACTGTACCTTACATTGATAATTTTTCTTAATACAGAACTGGGACCAGCGGTAAGGGATGCCATCAAGCTGAAGAAAGAGTCCTATCAGTGAGGCTGAAGTTACAGAGGTGGTTAAAAAGCTCCTCTGTGGCAAGGCCCCGGGGGTGGATGAGATTCGCCCGGAGT
>JBBPDC010052547.1:0-11338 GCA_037974485.1 Hemigrammopetersius urotaenia
GAATAGACACTAAAGTATCTGACTGCCGTATCTGTGGAAGCAGAGTACCAGTACATGTTCTCAGAACCAGGCAAGGGGTTTGTATCTTTTCCCCAGCCTCCGTAATTGTAACCAGCATTCAGGTTTGCGTTCAACTGGCTAATGATTGGTTTACTCAGTCTTGAGATGCCAGCATGATTGCAAGATCCTGTAAAAGTAGATAAAACAAAAGTTTAGTATTAGTTTTAATACACATAGAGATTTAAATCTGAAATTTTGGAGACGCCTACCAATGTTAAGGTTGAAAATTTCATTGTAACGCCTCTCGCATTCTTCCAGTTTCTGCTGAAGTTTGATGTATTCTCTTCGGGTCACCAGTACCAGGTTCTTGTCATAGGTTGTCTCCAGTTTGGTCAGGACAACAACCATATATGTGATCTGTATGGTGGGAATATTTTTGTTTTAATTAAGGACAGTCTTATGTCACTTCATCACTTCATTAGTCTGAGTTTTTTGTTGTTGTTGGAATAGCTCTTCTACTCATACAGTTCTTGAAATATTGGCATGGTTGCAATGCTAAAACGTCCATTAATATCAAGTATAGTGCATGTGTATTCAGATTTTTGATCGGTCAAGTCACCTCTGTAATACATTGGGAGAGATAGCCGAGGGTCAAGTTACCTTAAAAGTATATAGCGGAGTGAGACACTGTAACGTATCTTGGCTGTAAGTGGCTTGGTAATAGCCAGTTATGACTAAGGAGCATCAACCTCCTCTGTGGTTTAGTGGTAAAACATGGCACTGAATGAAGAGAGTCGGAAGAGGTGCCAGTTCGATACCATATTGTGAGCAGATTTTTTTTCAATACAGATTTTTTTTCAGACTTTTTTGGGCTGTAAAACCAATGTTTGGTTTCTATACACTGGTTTTATAGTAATGACACAGTAATACTTAGCATTTTCTGGACTGCTTTCTTCCATTTCAAAAGCCATATTCATATTCAACCCTGTAATTATGTAGCATTTGTTTGTTACCTGTTGGCGGAAGGTGATCAGCAGTGTAGAAGACGTCTGAATGGATGCTTGAAGCTCCACAATAAGAGCCTCTAGCTGCTTGATCTGAATCTTCACTTCCTGTATTTGGAGCTCACTGTAGGAGTCAGGATCATCCTCCATTATGGTGATCAGCAATGTGAGGTTCACAACCCTCTCCACATAAATGGTGACTTTGCTCTCAAACATCCCAACCTGATCAGAGGCAAGAACAACATCATAGGAAGATACATTTCAAGTCCATCTTTAAAAATAAGCATTCCTGAAAGGGTTTTTCATGTTATGCTACAAAAGAAAAAAAATAATTTTCTTTTGAGGTGGTTCTCTATCTAGTTTTAAGAGATAGTCCACAATCTTAGTGGAACCAGTTTAGGAATCACTGCCTTAAAGATTCCATGGAGATGTTATTCCGTAGTGTGGCTGCAATCACACCTCGTTTCTTATGGATTGGTGCAATCCATGATATCATTGGCCAAATTTTAGCAAAAAAACAAGAAAAAAAACATACACATGTTTGTGGTCACAATAAGACTGTGAAGAACCTTTTTAAAGTCGAAAGAACTTCTAGGCAATGTGACGGGTATTTTGGTTATTTGGTAACAGGTTAGCCTCGTAAGGTCAACCACACTTACAAATCTCTTTTTCAAACATGGCTCTTTGGAGAAAAAAATGCTTATTTTAGGAACCATTTGTGGTACCCTTTTTGAACAGAACAATCACTTTATTTCTTTGAAGATCCACATTTGAGAAAAGAAATGTATGAGTATGAAGAAGTTTTTGATTAACTAAATATGATCTGTAAGTTCTTAATGTGGAGGTTATTTAAAGTCAAAATGGTTAATTTCATATTTCTCCAGGGACGTCGGAAGCATTTTTAATGTGAGGGTGACACATCGGTCTACACACAGGTGGGGTTTGGGTGGGTGGGGGCAAAGTCTGGGTCCTTTTAGGGGGTGTGGGTGCCTGGAAACCGCTGCTGAATCTTGAATCGTGAAATTTTCGTGAAAGAATCCATTCCACTTAACTGACAGAAAACACACAGCACTGGAAATCCACTCCGGGTTCGCCTCCAATCACTGCATACAGGCGAAGTGAGTCGTCAGTGCATAGACAGGCTGCTCGAAACTCAGAGCAGATTTCCAGTGGTGTGTGTTCTCCTATCGATTAAGTGGATTGGATTATTTCACGAAAGATTCAAGATTCAGCAGCGCTGGGTGAACTGATATTTTATGTTAAATGTCTGGGGGGGTGGTTGGGGTCAAAACGAATAATTATGAAATGTGTCACTTCAGACTGAATGCCGGTAACGCCCATGTATTTCTCATTTACAAAAATTTTTTTTTCAAGAACAACTCATAGAAAGAAAAGGTTCTGTGGGTTCTTTTATTACATTGGTCATTTGTGGGATCCTTTTTTAACCTACAAATTTCTTTCAGTTCTCCAAAGAACAACAAAGTTTGATGAAAGAGATTCATGAGTGTGAAGAATCTTTTGAAGAACTAAAGGAACATTACATAATGAAAATTATGCAAATGTTCTCAATGTGGAGGTTCTTTTAAACTCTAGGTTCTTCAAATTATATGTCTAATTTTAAAAAGTGTGCCTTTAAGGACCATTCATATATAGGTTGTTTACGGAAGCAAAAGTGGTTCTTCTGTATGTCGTTGCTAATGATTCAGCTTACAATGTTTGAGCATCTCGGTTACCTTGACAATTTCCAGCTCCAGCTTGTGACTTATCTCCACGATAGTCTGTTCCAGCTGCACAAGTTCTCCGATGGGGAAGGTGCTGCTGGGCAGGAAGGCCTCACAGTTGCACTGGTTTCCTGGATCCACAGTTCCATTCCTCTCAGCCCAGAGATCCAGAGGCTTTGGGAAAACATTTATAAAAAATTATTCATTTTGCAAAACGACACTACATTTACAGTGTTTATCTGAAAGCCACTTACATCTCTGCCTTACAGTTCACAAGAAAACACGTCCCTCATTCTAGTAAACCTATGTCTCTTTTCCACTGGCACAAAGAACCGTGCTGTTTATCCTTTACAGATAAAGCGACCCGAGTCAACCGAGCTGACACAGAATAATTTTTTATTCTTTTCATGGGAAGTTTGTGTTAGAATAGTTGATTTATGACATAAAGGTGTAGATGCTCTCTTCCATAATTAGTGAAGAGTGTCTGTTTACTCTCTGTTTGAAGACAGTGAGGGTCTCTGACCATCAGGAGAAGTTTATCCCATAGTAATATGGGTAAGAAGAAGAGGACTTGATGTCTTACCTCCAAGCCAACAACGGACCTCAGGAAGAAGAAGCAGAGAAGTGTTGTCAACATTGTGAATCATGCAGTCCTTCCGAACTTCTGCTTCAGAGCTCCAAGCTCTACAGCTTTTATAGCTTGACTGTTGTAACTTAAGTAAACCAACATCTGGGAGCTTCTCACGGTTACTTCAGAACATCTGAATATCTGCATGCATCCTGTTCATTGCTAACGTAATAAACTGTATGTCCTCAAACATCACACCTATGTTAGTGTTTAGGTAAAGGATACAGCTGCGCCTACAGTATTGGTTTTCCCCAACTTACCATAAACTTCTTGGCAAGCATAATCCAGAGAGGTGATTGTTCATATTTGCCTCAATCATGTAGAAGAACACCTCGACTGAATACCTGTGGTGTGACCTAAAATAATAAACTTAAAAGAATGATTCAGACCAAAAAAAATCCCAGAAATATTTGATCAAGGTACGTTTAGAGTCGAGATTTTGCCTCTTGTTCCACTTTAGCACTTGAGCATTAAGGCAAATGTTGCTAACAAACAATAAAGACATATATATAAAGACAAATAGTCGCCCAAATAATTTCATTAAAATTATCTCAACCTGTTCCGGGTCTTCGTTAAAGTGCTGTCTAATGTGGTTTAAGACAGACTGATAAATACAGAGAAATCTGATCTGATTTGATCTGGTTAGAACTGATTTCTGATTCTAGTTGCCTGTAGTGGTTTTGTTCATTTTCATTGCTTACTGTGTTCTAAATAAGTCTACACAAACATAAGATCTGGATGTGGTTTGGGGATGTGGTTTTGCTGATTTCTTTTTATAGAAATAGTTTTATTCAATGTTGACTTCTAGTGGAAAATTATGACATTTTTTTGCCAAACTATTCTTTGACCAAATAACCTAAACCAGGGTTGTCAAACTCTAGTCAGTTTTTATTTCAACAAGGAAATCAGATATTGTACTCTTTTTGGTTTGCTTAATTGATTTTGGAGGGAAAGTGGCCTTGGTTACCATAATATTACCAAAATGAAGAGATAGATCTCTACTTATAAATGTATTTAAAATAGGCCTGGGCAATTGAATGCATTAACGCTTTATTTACTTAATGCCAACAATTATTTATCGTGCATTAACATAGTTTTTTATTTACTATTATTTTGAAATAATAATGCTTTTGTGTTGGACAGTCCTGCCTCACTGTAACAGGAACTCTCTACTGAACACAGACTGTTTCTGCAGCTCATAATAAAAGAAAAATGTTTATGCTGATAACAGGTTTATAAATGTGAACCTGCTGTTGCTCAGAAGGAGCCTGTTATAAAGTTCTGATCGGGGCTCTGGACTCTGAGAGGAACTTGTTTTTCTGTAATAAACTAGATAAAACCTGAATGCCCTGCAGTGGCAGATAGTTTTGGTTTTATATTAGAATTGATTACATAAAAACGTTTACAAAGATTTACAAAAGTATTTGAACTGTTGCTGTTTAACTGTGTTAAAGGGACACTGCTGTTAAAAAGCTCCTTATTAACAAATGTGACTGCATTTGTGTTCATATAGCAATACATAAAAAATACAATACTTTTACAATGCATGAATTTTGCATATTACAGTGAGGTTGTCGTGTTTATTTAAAATTCAATTTCAAATCAATTCAATTCAAAATGCTTTATTGGCATGACAAATAAATACAATTTGTATTGCCAAAACATGGCTGTAAGCCTGAGAAACACATTTTGCAACAATGTAAACAGTGACATAAGGGTTAATGAATAATTACATCATCAAAACATACAACATCCAGTTTTGCCTGAAGGAAATTTTACTCCTAGTCTTCAGTTTATATGTAACAGAAATTATGAATGTGTCCTTCACACTTATCTAAATAATTAACTGGATCTTGCTCTGGTAAATTACTCAACAGAAAGAAAAAGAGCTACTATGCATTAATAGGCATGTACACTTATCCACCATCAACATTATAGGTGACAAGGTGACATCATATCTGTTTTACGACCCAGTGGGATTAACAGTTTCATCTATAGATTATGGGAGTAATGACAGATGTTCTCAGAGGTTTCTTCATATCTGTCATGGACCTACTGAAGCCCATTCCACTCCAGTCGACACACAGGGCTGTACCAGTTCTCCATGGTTCTCCATGACCACTGGGGATTAAATTCAGAGACAGAACTCCGCATTGTCTTCAGGCAAGCACATTTTCAAATGAAAATCTCAAATCTATAAGATCACACAGTTCTTCACTACTTCACTCCATTTCCTCCTACGTTACTCAGGCCTTCCACACAGAGACTCTTCTGAAGAATCTGACCAGCACTGTGCCCTGGATCAGTTCTTTATTCAAGGACACACTACCTCAGTTAGGAAATATGATATTTTTGTTTTTGTGTTGAATCTGAGAATATTATGAATATGAATATCAAACTGTTAGATGACTCACAATAACAGCAAAAGTGGGCCTTTTAAAACTAGACTCAGTGTAGTTAGTGAAATGTACTCATAGCATTTGATATATGCTAAGAGGACATTTCATGAACTTTTCACAGGGGTTACATTCCAAGACCACACTGACAAAACGCATTGTTGTTTTGGAAAAATGCCAAAAAATGCCTATTTTTATAGTGTAAACCCTTAATAAATGCCCCCAAATCTGCCCCCAGAAAATGTATTTTAATTTAAACTCAGTTTAATGCATTACCCTTAAAGGAAATGTAAAGGTAAATAAATTAATAAAATAAAAATTCATTAATAAAAGTTTTTTGCTTAAAAAATGTTAGCATTAGCAGCGTGCCAAAACAAAGACTCGTACACAAAAGAAAGGTTGAAATAAGTCTCTCTACCCACATGTTTAGACAGAGCACAGCTTACTGACACTAAATAAACTGAGATAACTGTTGAAAATGGGGGGGGGGGGGTATAAAACACTAAAATAGGAGCAGTCATGCTACATGCTGCAGCTTCTTCTTCTTCTTCTTCTTCTTTTTATGGCGGTTGACAACTTTTTAGTGTATTACTGCCACCGCTGGACTGGTGGCGGTAATATAGTTAGGTTCGCAAAACAAAATCTGTGATATACTCAACCCAGGTAAAACTGAGGGGTTACTGTATATATAGTACAGCCTCTCTTTTTTTTTCTGCCCACTGTTTGTACAGCTTGGTAGAGAGTTATAAACATGACATTGAAGTAGATAAACAGTCTCTTATAGATGCATAAAGCTGCTTTACGTCCCTGAAGCTGCAGAAACAACACCTTTACCTCCCGCGTACCTGTCCAGCTCTATCACAGATTAAACAGAGACGCAGCATCCTGGATCCTGGAACTGTGTGGAACTCAGATCAGGCTGATCAGGCTGAGCAGCCACTATTAGGTGATATATACATACATTATATATATAAATAAAATACAATATAAGCTCTAAACTAGTAGGAAGACTAAATTTAGTTACTGTTATTTAATATGAATCGAGTACTTTATCATATATTATTAATATATATTGATAAAAATGATTAATTATAAAAATATGTTTATAAAGAAATATAGATACAGACTGTAAACTAGAAATAAAAATTGCTGGCAGTGTTTAACATCTAGTTTTATAGAGTGCAAAAAGACAAACAGAAAACACATATATAATTAAAACACACATCGTAAGTGTGTGCAATTTTAGTACAAAGTGTCACATTGTGTCTCAGCATTATACAAAACAGAATTAAACCAGAAGCAGAACTTTATTTAATAAATTAATGAACAGGGCTATGGGCTACATGTACAAATATAATGCAAATATAAGTACAAATATAAGTACAGCAGTCTGTTTACATACTTAATTGAAAAATGAAATTGAATCTTGTGCCTCAAAATCTAGGCAGCAAAGAACAATGAGGGACATTTTTATTACAATCCAACATACGGCTAAAAGAGAAAGATGCGCAATGAGTTTCCACTCACCTATTAATATACTTTCCTTATGAAAAGGTGTAAGAGGAGAAGAGGTAAACAAATGGCCAACAGACACAAGTGGCAATCTGCAGGTCCAAGCATGAATGGCCCCATTAAGGCCTAATGAGCCACAATGGAGCTTCATAACAGAACATAACTGACCGGTTTGGGAGAGCAGGAATCAAACCAGGAGTTCATCAAAAAGCCCAAATCTGTTTTAACTTTTTAAAATGGATCTTAAAAGATACATATTTAAATTAATACATACTGACCTTTTGACCTTTGTACAACATGCAGTAAATTTACACAGAACTCAAATTATGAAAAAAGTTTCTGTCAAACTGTAATTGCAACTTGATTAGATGTCAGAGATGTAACTGACACTCATGAGCTTATCTCTAGTTTACATAAGTTGCATAGATACACATGACATCAGATTTATATCTTACAGGTTTAATAGTGGAACATCTTGGAAACTGAAAATCTCAGTTTAGACTGTTACAGGTCTGCATCAGGTGAAACCTGAACTCTGTACAACAATGACTTCCTGAAAGACTTCCTTTTAACCCTTATAGCGCCCCCTAGAATCCCACATGAACCATAATTGCCAGACATGGTTAGAGTCCACTGCTGGATATGCGTATGAGGTTTTCTGACAATCAGAGAAAGCTTTCATTAGATTTTGCTGTTGAAGGGAATTGAGGGGTTGAGTTTTTGTCATTTATGGCGATAAAGCCTAACCAGTTTTACTGAAATGGACCCTAATAACAAAATCTGAACAAAGTAATCTGGCCAGAGTGTCCATTACAATAAACAAGTGTGTACATACACACACAAACACACACACATACATACACTTTTAATAAATCAAAACTTTTAACTCTTTTTCAGTGATTGAGAACAGTTAGCTGTATCTTAAACATATTTGTATCAACAACATTTATTTATTTACATTTATTTGTATCCCATCAGAAACTGAATCAAGAGTGAAGCTGCTGGAATACAGAGCATAGAAAAGCTGCTCTACACACACTACTGCACTCACAACACACACACACACACACACACACAAACAATACTGCACTCACAACACATATGAAGGTGTTTCTTATTTTGTACACACACTGCAATAGTTTGGAAAAGAATTGACACCTGTGCCTTTTACACACACACATACACACACACACACACAGCCGCACACTGTAAAACAGTGAACAGAAAATACGGAAATGTGGTCTCTTATTTATTTCCTTGGCTGTATAAATATATAGTGGCCACCTAAATTGGTAGCATATGATGGACACAGAAGTGGATTGTAAAGAACTGTGGTTTTTCCTGAGGCGTTAAGGGAATGGCATGACTATGAGTCAGAGCTTCCACTCCACACCCTCCGACAGACAATATCTGCCAGCTCCAAAGTCATGTTTCGGCAGAAACGAAACTAACCAGTGCCATCCTGAGACTCTCCTTTATCCTCCAGTATGGAAGAAACTGAAGAAGATGAAGTTTTCCAGAGTCCAGATCTGAGCTCTGCATTCTGTTTCTCCTCCAGTAATGAAGACCCTGCTGAAGCAGCTGTGGGTCCAGATCTGCACCCCGCTGGGAGCCCAGAGGTGGAGTGTGATGCGTGTACTGGGCGCAAGCGTAAAGCCGAGCGGTCCTGTTTGGAGTGCGTGGAATCATATTGTGGAGATCACCTGGAGCTGCACAACATCCTGCACGGCGGAAAGAGACACAAACTGGTGGAGGCAGCGGAGGGGCTGCAGGAGAGGACCTGTCCCGAACATGGGCGACTGCTGGAGGTCTTCTGCCGCACGGACCAGCTGTGCATCTGCCACCTGTGCATCACTGACACACACAGGACCCACGACGTAGTCTCCATCGAGGTCGAGGTGGAAGACGCTCATGTAGGAATTTTTAATTTTGACTCTGAACTAGGAGAGGGTCAGATCCCTCGTTACAGCCGTGATTCTGATGTGTAGAGAAACTTACAGCCTAGGGTTTTTATACACGTTTTATACACAAAAGGCAGCTGGTGGCCTAGTGGTTAGGGAGTTGGCCCTGTGATCAGAAGGTTGTAGGTTTGAATCCCATGACTGCTAGTGGCACCTCTGAGGTACCCTTGAGCAAGGTACTTTCCTTACACACTGTTCCCCAAACGCTGTGTTCCTGGCTGTCCGCTGCTTCTTTGGGCGAATGGGTTAAATGGATGAATGAGTCTAATTAGTTAAATGCTACAGTGGTGGCACTTTGTGAATTTCCAGAGTGTGGTTAAGTACAAAAAAGCATATAAAGGCTGAGAATGGTTAAAAAAGCCAAAGTAGAAAAGCACTTGATCTTTGGTGATACTCAAATACCAACATACTATTTTACTTTGTTTTTCAGATTAAGCTCCAGTCTATAAAGAAGGAGATTGTTGACAGAATTAAAACCAGAGAGAAGGAGGTGCAAGAACTACAAGAGGCAGTTGGAGTGTTCAGGGTAAGTGCGTTAATTTATTAATTCCTTAATGAAAAAAGCCATTTGGGATTCATATGTAATAAGCGGTGTGTTCTCAGATTCGGTTTGGGCTGGTTCACAATTTTAATGAGTGCCCAACATAGGTTTGACATGGACTGGCAACCCAAATGGGGCCTATAAATATTTGTCAATTGGCTCCATGAGAGTCCAGTACTTGCCCATGAAGGCCACTAATGTGTCTTCCACTGGCCCCACACAGGGCCCTCGTTTTCCACTTATGTGGGCTGATAGCGGGTCCTGGGTGGGCTATATGTGGGGGGGGCGGGGGGGTCAGCAGTTAATTGCTGGGCCTTATTTGAAGCCCACCTTAGTCCCATTAGTGGCCCTCATGGACTAAAACATACATCCCTATGGAACTGATGAACAAGTCAAAAGAACAACTTAAGACTTCGCATTTGAAACATGTCACAGAAGGTCTATGTCATGGCAGGAAAGGTGAGGCATAAACGCAGACTTCATGAGTGAAGATTTATTATATACAGAACAGAACAGAAAATGGCGCGAGGGCTAGACACAAAGACAGAAACAAGGACAGCCCCTAGTGGCCGTAGACTGGAATTGTAACTAAACAAGTCTTTTATTTATACAGGAGTGGAGGATTCAGTCACATGCAGATTTTTTTGGTGAGGAAATGCCCACAATAACACGGACACTGCAAATATGCTACTATTTTTGCTTTTTTGTGGCAATAAATATATTTTTCTGGATGTTTTCACTCAAGGGGACCCGTTCACATCGCTGTGATTCATTATGGATAATGTATTAAATTCAGTTTTAAATGAAATTAAAGTGTTCAGGGAGCAGATTCAGGGACATATTTAGGGTTTACACTATAAAAAACAGGCCTTTTTTAGGCATTTTTTTTACCATATGACAACAACACGGTTTTTTACTATATTGGGGTGCTCTTGGAACATAACCCCTGCGAAAACTTTTATGGAATATTTTTGTTCAGCACTTTTTTATTGTCTGTGAAAAGCGCTTCATAAATAAATTACTTATTCATGTACTTACAATGACAAAATTAATATATTCTTGCTAATAATAAGTCAATAGGCTACATTTTTTGGAGAGCCCAAATGTCCAGTAGGGCAGTAACTTATTTTGCTACAGTCCATTGTATTGTCAACATGTTTGTTAAAATCACAAATAATTAATCAACTGTTAAAGCCTGTGGGGTTTCCAAATATCAGTTCAGAAAGATCATTGATCAAATCAGCAGAATATGGTGGAGGTCTGTAAATGGTTTATGAAGGTTTTTGCGGTGCATTTTAAGTATTTTACAAAGACATTCAAATGGAGCAAAGAACACACTCAAATGCATCATCATTTTAAAGATGCAATGTTTGTCAGCTTATGAAGGCTATTATGAGACAGCTCTAATACGCATAATACCACTTTGGAAGAGTCACTGCAGTTTATTTTAAACCAGCGTCTCTCTGAGTGTGAACCCATTCCAGTCCAGTGTCTGTTCAATTCCTCCACAAACACCTCATTCTGCTTCATGAGGGACTGATTAGTGATCAGCTGAATCACATCTTATTTAATGAG
>JBBPDC010052588.1:0-11337 GCA_037974485.1 Hemigrammopetersius urotaenia
GTAGTAGTAGTAGTAGTAGGAGGAGGAGTAGTAGTAGTAGTAGTAGTAGTAGTAGGAGTAGTAGTAGTAGCAGTAGTAGTAGGAGGAGTAGTAGCAGTTGTAGTAGTAGCAGTTGTAGTAGGAGTAGGAGTAGTAGTAGTAGTAGTAGTAGTAGTAGTAGTAGTGGTAGTAGCAGTAGTAGCAGTAGTAGTAGTAGGAGTAGTAGTAGTAGTAGTAGTAGTAGTAGTAGTAGTAGTAGTAGTAGTAGTGGTAGTAGCAGTAGTAGCAGTAGTAGTAGTAGCAGTTGTAGTAGGAGTAGGAGTAGTAGTAGTAACAGTTGTAGTAGTAGTAGGAGGAGTAGTAGCAGTAGCAGCAGTAGTAGTAGTAGCAGTTGTAGTAGGAGTAGGAGTAGTAGTAGTAACAGTTGTTGTAGTAGTAGTAGGAGTAGTAGTAGCAGTAGTAGTGGTAGTAGCAGTAGTAGCAGTTGTAGTAGTAGCAGTTGTAGTAGTAGGAGGAGTAGTAGTAGTAGTAGCAGCAGTCGTGGTAGTAGTAGTAGTAGCAGTAGCAGTAGTAGCAGTAGTAGTAGTAGTAGCACGGCATCAAGAATTTAAGCAGAAATTTAAGTTAATGTTCACAGCCCACAGGCTGTGCTCACAGCACCCCTATGACATTTTTAAGAAAATGCAACTAAATTAGATTTCTGGCACAGTACTATAAAGAACTCCTTGCGACATTATCTTTATCTTTATTGTGTCTAAAAATCTTTTTTTTTTCTCAGAGTGAAAGCTAATGCTCTCTCCACCCCTCCACAACTTTTCTAGTTGTTCAACTTTTAACCTTTCAGTTTTTCTCTATAAGGTTTTGTCCCTACAGCAGCAGCATCGCTGGATAGTCAATCATGTGACAAACTGTCATCTCAGGGTTTTATTTAACAAATGTGAGTAATAACCCCTGAAATTACACTATAATTACTAAGTTACTGGTCACACAACATATTTTTTCATGAATTACTATAAATGATAGTGGCGATTTAGTTATAGGCCATTTTTGGTTTAGGTAGAGGTATAGGCAGCTTTAAACAGTAAATCTTAAACTGAAATCTCGTGTCATCTAAAACTCATTTAAAACTCTCATCAGAAACTCTCATTCAGACATGACTAATGCCGTAGGAGGTATCCGTTAAGTGACGAACTGGCAGTGTTATAATTGTGGAATTGTTCGTATCTGTTGGAAAGCCACTAGTCGGGAAGCAACAAAACTGAGTATTGAACCCTTTCCACTGCTAAGACAGATGGAAACTACTGAAAGAGTGGGCCTTCACCTGGTGTTCCTTAATGCAGACACAGTCGGCAACAGATAATGCAGAAGCTGAGAAAAGAGTTTCCAGGGCAACCCAGACATAAGGGCCTCCTCAGCTTTTGTGACAAAGTGGAACATAATAATAGCTTTAATTAAACAGAAGCTTTAGCTTTTGTTCCTGGAACTCATTTTACTATTTTTTTTCTCTCTCGTTTTACTGCTACACATATTCACCCTGCTGTAGGTCTATAATGTACGTCTACATAGCAAACTGTGCTAGCCTCAAAAATATAATATAAAGATACACAGCTTCAGTCTGGATGGCCTGTTTTCAGCAAATCTTGGTGGTTTCCTTGTTCAAACACAACTGATACACCTGATCTGTTCAAGGCCAAGTTTATTGGGTGCATTTGAATGGGGGAGGTACCAAACTGTGCCACTCACTGGTCCTTCAGGATCTGAATTGTGCACCATTGCTATAACATTTTTTACACTCAGTAGTGCTACAAATCAAATTGGTTTTACATAAATGCCAACAATTTTAACAAAAAGGGCTAAAAATAATAGAAAAACAAGCCCATGTTAAGAGCTTAGCAGACATACTCCTCTTCACCACTAGATGGCACACTGTACAATCTGAACCAGACTTTCAGATTCTGAAAACTTATTTAAGCCTTGCCAAACAAACGTTGTATAGTACATGACTTGACTTCAAATGTAAATGATAAAAACGTATTAAACCATTAAACTTGGGTTTTTCTTTAGGCTTAAGTTATTTAAGTTAAAATATTAAAACCTATTATCTTCCCAATTAATTTCCGTGAAGACACATAACCACACAGGTCCTTGTGGAGAAAAAAAAAAGAAACTTAGTCGTGTTTTTATAATGTAAAAATAATTTTCCAAGAATAATTAATGCATTAATAACCAAGAGTTCTGTCTTTTTAATCAATATACCAACAATATACTCAATATACTGAGATTTTTTGTGTAAGTGCAGGCTTAGCTATTCCTCATGCTGCAGTATCAGTACCACATTATGAGCCGGAAGCAGTCCTGCTATGTGACAGACAGATCGCTCGCCTTCAAGGAAGTGAATGTCCCTCAAACCGAACGACACACTTCCCGTTTAGAAGAGAATCTGACTGCAGGCGTTCTTCCAGAGCGAGTTCCTTTCGTGCAAGAATGTATCCACTGATTCATATGCAGTTTGACTCAGGGCCTACCCCGGTCCCAGCTGCCGGGAAGCACTCAAAGAGTTAAGTGATGCATGAATGACTCACCGCGGCATGAGAATGTGTACATTCCTCGCAGCACCTATGGGCAAAGGCGGCGAATGTAAATTACGAGGTGGAACCGTAGAAAGATAACCAAAACATGATGGCAGGGGAAGGGGCGCAGTAGGCACGAGCATGACGTTGGGGTAACACCTCCTGAGTTTGAACCACATCACAAAGAACAAAGGCCAACACGTACCACCTGCCTCTCACAGAGCCTTTCCCGCATTTTATTCTTTACTGCATTTACAGTTTCATCCCGTAAACCATCTTTGTCATGTGCTAAGGGCTCATTTGTGTAGTTAGCTGTGTCTAGCTGCTTCTTCTTAGTTATTAGCACATAGCATCTTCTAGTGCGACATGTCTTCTGTGGCCCTGCAGGTTTTGAACAGGCCTCACAGCTCAGTATATGATAGAAGGGAGCATATATTAGAAAAATTACTTCAAATACAAACAAATGTAAATAATCACTAGAGGCTAAAGAGCAGACATTTAAAAACAGGGCATTCTTTAGAAAACTATGTCTGGAATTGTATTACACAATTTTATTAAAGTCTTTAAGCTTTTTCTCTGTGTTATCTAGATAGATATAGCTAAGCAGGTTCTCCCATTAGTTAGGCCTTCAGGTGCTGGATTGCCCAATATAACCACCATCTGGATAAGCACCTGTTGGATAAGCATCGGTGTAATTAGAAAGTGAAAGAGGAATCAACCAATCAGGCTTTCATTTTCAATGGGTGGGTTTAATTATGCGAAGTAAAGTGGGCCATAGGGTCGCTAGCACTAATTAGCATGATCACAGATGTGCTTTTTTTTTTATATTTTCTTATATTAAATGTTTGATATATTAATGGCCAGAGCTGAACTCCTTGATCTAGTAACCATGGTTTGCCACTTGAACACAGTAGGTGAGTAGCAGAGCTGTTCATGTAACTTTGAAGCACAGCCTAAGCTACTTGTTAGCACTACAATAATGAACAAAAATCAGGAACACATTTTTGAAAGCCAGCTTTCAAGTTCCTATTACTGAGCGTCTGAATATCTTACAGGTGTTGGCGAGAATGTAGCAAAGAATGTCAAAGGGTAATTACTCTTTATCAGGACATTCATCAAAGACAAGCTTCAGTTTAGACTCCCTTGAGTGCACGTATGTATTTATTTATTTTTTCATTTATAGGACCAAAATGTGAGCTACTAACCCAGATGACTTCCTGATAGACAATATAGTTACATGAACAGTTTGCAGGCAGATACAAGTTTGCACTACAAAAAACATACCATCAGTAACACATGCAGCATTTTGACTGGTTGCTATTAATGTAAAGAACCAAACACTTATGACCATTACACCAGTATAATACAAAGAATTGGTCACAAATATAAATTAATTAGCACTGGAGCTGTGTCCACCCAAAAGCATGATCTAAACATATCTAGAAAACAATGGAGAGATGAATAATAGCTCAACACAACTCATCAGACTAATCAGGTAAAAAAATTAATTGAGTTTTAAAATCTATACAGTACAGTGCCATGTACTAGTCCACTATGTCCATATGTTTTTGTACATATTTGTTTCAGATCTAATTGAGAAGATTTAACATGAGATAACAGCAACCCCTTAGTTACTCAGTCAACTCGTTAAATTTAATTAATCAAACAGTCAGCCCTGTTGAATGTAAACATGACTTAAATATCTTTCCAGCAATGTGAAGTATGTTTAAAGGTCTTAAGAATCACTACACTGTGCTTAAATTAAAAGGAATTTAATAGGGTTTCAAAACTAATCTTCTTGGGCTTCAGCAAACTGAATGGAGAGCAAAATGTGGACCAATCTTCCCACAAGTGGGTAGACCTACCAAAATTCCTCCACGAGCACAGTGATGACTCATGTGGTAAGTCACAAAAGAACACAGATGTACATCTAAGCAGTTGTAGGCTCCTCTCAGCTCAGATAAAATAAGCCGGTTTTACATTTGCCAAAATATCTTGCTGAGCCCCAGGCCTTTTGGAACTGTGTACTGTGGACTGATGTGTCAAAAGTGGAAATTATTCTTAATAATTATTGTCAGGGGTCCAGTTAAAACAGCATTCCACAGTAAGAGCAGAATGCCAACAGTCAAGCATGATGGTGATGTTGTCAGGATGCTTCGCAGCTTCATGGCCTGGAAAACTTGCTATAATTGATGCAACCATAAATTCTTTTCTGCGCTAGAAATTCCTGCAGGAGGATATCCAGTCGTCTAGTCCATGATCCAAACCTCCAAGCAAAGTCTAATTAATGCAGCTCTGCAAAGGTGGGCCAAATTCCTCCCTCCAGACCGATCTCTGGTTATAAGAAGTGTTTGTTGGCAGTTGTTGTTGCTAAGCTGGCACAACCTGATATCAGCTTTAATGGACAGTTATTTTTATGACATGGGCAATACGTTTCATTTACTTCTTTTACTCTCCTTGTGTTACAAGGATCTGAAACCATTTAGCATGAGCAATACATAAAAGTTGAGGAAACCAGTGGCTGGCAATTATTTTTCATATATATGGTTATATCTGGCCAGTGTGCTCAGAAAAAGACAGAGACCTGTGTTATTGGTTTACTGAGTGGTGGGTTTTTGTGTGTAAATAAAAGGTTTAAAGAAATGGAAGTCTGCACATGCGACTGCCTTGAGTGCTTGGGAGGAATGAGGCGGAGACATGAAACACAGTTGGCAAATCTGCTACATTTCCAGATGCTTCCAGTGTTGCTAGAAGGGTCTATTTCCTTAGAATATAACTGGGCTGAGGGGCACTAACCACTAGTGGTGGAGTTCATTTTTTGGTGGAAGAAATTGTGAATATTAAATGTCTCATGTGTAAAACGAGCCAATATAGAAATTTGACTAGTACATTTACCAGCACACAAGCACCCTGTCAATACAGTTGACAACAGCCATGACTATTGAAATGCACTTTGGCATCATTAGTATCTTCCGTCAACTTGACTGCATGCAGCCCACGGAGCTGGAGAGAAGAGTTGTGAGTAAGCAAGCAGTAAAATGAGTCATAGGAGTCATAGGTTAATAAATTTTTGTCAACAACATGACAATATAATTAAACAATCTGAAAGCTCATAGAAACAGGGGGACAAATTGCAACCTTAACAACTGCCTTAACAACTTAGACCACACCTGCCTCTGTAAATACCCCTCTATTTATGTATGGCACATCCTCTGTCCTGCTGCAGCTATTATTGGCACAATTATTATTTATTGCTGTCTACTTCCATTCTGCATTTTTACACACCTAACAAAATACAGCATCTGGCAAAATATTGTATTCATTCAAATGTTGACTGCGCTTGATCGGTTGTTTTGTTGCTTTTGTGATTTTCTTGCACTCCTTCTCTTGCTCTCTTTACACTATGTGTATATTGTCCTGTCAGTACTTATGTAGTCTGTTGCTGTTTTCATTTTTGTTCATGTTGCACCATGGAATGTTCATTTCACTGTGTGCTGTGAATATGACTTAAATGACAATAACCCCACCTGACTTAACTCATAGCTTTCATTTCTAAGCAAACACGGATGGCTTCCTTCTCAGGAATTAATTGATTGGAATGATTTTAATTGAATTTTCTGAACCAATAATCTAACAGTGGCTCTATGGGCCACAGTGCAACATTAAGAACCATATGCAAGCACCAGAGGCATGAACGTCACTGCCGAGGTCAATAAGGTAAATAAAGTCAACACTGTCTTTGCAAACAGTCACACTGATGACAGCTGTAACCTGGATTTTAGTCTTGATATAGGACACTGACAAACCCAGACACTCAGACTCCTCACACAGCCTCTCTGCCAAGATCACAGTATCTTTTCTCATCAACAAATGTCCCAAGGATGCCAGACCCCACAACCCAGTCCAAGCAAGAACACACTCCAAACAAACTCCAGAATCCACTGGGAAGAACACAGAGGTTCTGCCCCCACTCTACACAGCACTCACAGTATCAGAGTACTGGTATCATACCAGACATGACCTCCAGCAACTTCAGGGGGATCCCGTAAAGTCTCACGATGTCCCACAGGGAAGCGACTGAGTTGAAGGCTTTGCAAAAATTGACATGAGCCACAAAAAACCCTGCCAATATTCATGTTTGTGCTCAATGAGAACCCTCAATGCCAGGATTGACAATATTGCACTTCTTTTGTGTAAAGCCAGGCCACAACTGTGCAAGTTATAGGTTTTTAATGCCCAACATTACCATCAAAGCTCATAACCATAAAGTTAAAACAGAGGTGAATGCAACTCATCAACTAAGCTGCCAACATATGAACATTTCAGTTTGTATAGAACAGTGGAAATATTCAAACCTTATTTTATTGAATAAGCTTTGCAACTTTTGTTGGGAAGTAAGATATTTTAAATAAGCATTTTAAAACTAGTCATGATGTGAACAATCGATTCTTGCTGTTTTTTGTAGTGCATGGGAATCTTCAGGGGACAGAAATTCTCAAGGCATTAATGAAAAGTAGAAGGTTTGAGGTCTTATCTGCTTTTATTGGTTTGTTATGCTATATGTAATTAGCAAGTAACTTGCTAGCAATTAGCTAAAGAACTTATCATTAGCAGTTATCATTAACATTGTTATCATTAGCTGTTTCTTAGCAACAGGAAGACAAACAGTTAAATGAAACATTTGAAAACCACAGCAGTGTGAACGGCCAACAAAACAATAGCTGCCCTTCTCCAAGGTCTCTCCTTCCCCTCAAATGAAACTGCTTTGTATACCCTGCAGAACACCCCTGCCTTGTTTATGCATTTTGTAGACTGAAATGATAGCAAATGGGCTTTGTTTGGAACAGTGATTACCCCTCTGGTCCTGAAGCCTCCCTTGCTCTGCACCATTCAGTGCTTTCCATGCTCCCAGCACACCTGCTTCAACATTTCAGCGAATTAAGAGGCCTTCTAGGGGTTCTCTGGGAGGAAGAGTAGAGGAGCCTTCAAGACCAGCATTAGGAACCACTAATTTCGATGATTAATGTTAGTTTAAAAGGGAAACTTTCTTTACCATGTGGACCTTTTCAAATACCTACCGAGAAAGACAGTCATTGTCCAGGTATTTAGTCATTTTAGGCATTTCCTGGATATTTCCTAGAATGTGCACTATCCAAATCTGATATTTCCTGAAGTTCAAAATAAGCAGCCGATAAATCTCTTGTATGAATTACTTGGCACTTTTTGTTCAATTTGTAACTGCTTCCTTTTGGCCAAATTCCACAAAAGGACATTCAGATCTATTCAGATTTTCCAAAAACAATACAGACTGTTTTGGGTAAAAAAGAAGGAAGTCTGCCCACTTCTGTAACCAGCCTTTAATTAATCAGTTGGCTCTAGTTTTACCTTGTAGTACCTGAAGTGTGTTGGAACAGGTTAACTGTGTATTATGTGGTTAAAAGTACTTTTTAGTTTACTTTTTACTTTACTTTAGTTACTTTTTAGTTTGTTTAAATTACTTTCATTTATTTTAACCTATGTTCTTCCATTGAATGATCTCTGTGTTTGATATTGTGCTATATTAATAAACGCTATACTGAACTGACACAGAAAACTTTTGTTCTGTGTCTAGTCTAATAAACTGTATGTCTGTCTTAGCTGGTCCTCTGCACAACAGCCACTGACTGTTTTTTTCCCATTTGAATTAAATGTTTAGATGTAGCTAATTAGTTTAAATAGAATAGTTCTTTAATATAAAGGTTGTGTTTTTAATATTTGCCAGCTTACAGTTGCAGTTAACTGAGTTACACTGCTTGATATGCAAATATAATTGTTTTACCTTTTCCTTTTTGGTAGCTCTTAAGACTGCAGTTTTCCCAACAAGAATGGACAGTTTTTTCAATACAGTGCTAGTTCTAGGCAAAGCCAACACAAGGATCTGAATCAGTTCACTGGTACTCACTAGAGTTTATGCTGCATCAACATAATATTATGTTAATGACTCCCTTTGAACAACATAAAAAGGCCCCTGAAAGAACACAAGGAAAATGGTATGTTTATAACCTGCTACGTTAGCTTGCATAGGTCATGGGTAGAAGAAGCATCCTTTATACTAAAGGCCAGCTGTGGGAGTTCCACCAAAACAGCCACCATTAATAACTCCAAGCCCCTTGAAGAAAACAAGGTGAATGAAGCAAGTCTGTGAAATAAGCAACATGCCATGATGAGTGGAAATTGCTCTCCGACGGAAGGGTGTCTTTGATGTTCACTGCAGCAGTCTTAACTTCCTGTGCTAGCGTATGTGCTGTTGTGCAGCTGTGACTGAAACCGGCAGGTTAAGGTTTTCTTAAACAAAGATAAGGAATATAACAAAATAACCTACTGTCTAAAACACTCTTCTGTAATCTATGTTACAGAACTGCACTGCCTGCTCATTATGCGGCTTCCTTTTTTACTCGCATCTAATTTCATTTTTTCCAGTCTGAAGTTTTATTGTTTGAGGGCTATGTACAACAGTTTTATTGTAAGAGGGCCATATACAACAGTACAAAATTGTCTACTGTAGGACTGGGGTGTTGTGGAATGTGCCTAGTAAGGGGGGCTAGAGGCCTGCTCACGTTCTCCACTCGCTACATAACTCAGGAAATCTGGGGAGGCTAAAAATATAAACATCTTACCATTCCACCGGTAGCCATGGTCGGAAACAATCTGCTGCTGCACCTGTAATGACAAAACCTGATCCAACAGCAACCTTGAGCACCTCAGCATGGAAGCTAAGTGCTCGCTGAATTGTTCCTGCTTTCTGATTTATATTTCATCCTTCTTCTGCAAGCCCACTTGGAGATTTTTTTTTACTGGATTTTAGACAAGCGGGATGGTAGGTAAAGATTCATATTTGCAGGGAAACTCGGATTTGGCCTTTGCTTTCACAAGGCCTGCAGAGAAATCGCAATAGGAGAGGAATGGAGCCGGCTGATATAGGCTTCATCTGTTTTTTGTTTTTTTTTCACTCAAATGGCCCATTAGCTTTTTGGAGTACCAAAGAGTTTCAGAATTTTTTTCTTCTAATTTCAGTCTACATCATCTGCAACATATGGTTACCACTCACCACCCCCTTTACTTGAAACACACATGTTATAGAGGCCACTGGGCAGTTGCTGAAGTAAAGTTTTATAATATATGACTATCACACAGTCATAGCATAAGATCAACATCAGACAAAAGCTACTCGGGTCTCAACGTTTATTCTTCTTTAAAGAAAAAAGTCGTCTTATTTCTTAAATAATGAATTACACAGAGTTACAAATTAATTCAATAATCATTGACAAAACCAGTCTAAATGTTTCTGGGTTTATGATTATATAGTTACATTATTTAATTCTTATTTTGTTACTATATTTAGTTGTGTGTGTGTTTGATTAATTATAATGATCAAAACATCATGCTTTATTGCTCTATTCCTCCCTCATGATTGAGAAATGAACTGTGGATTCAGTGTATGATAATCAAACATTTCCATCAGTAACACACAGCTGCAATCTTCAACTGGTAAATTGCTTGATTTGATGCGAGTGTAAGTGCATGAATTACTGCACGAACACCTGAATAACTCCTAGCTAGCTAGCAGCCTTTAGAGACATGTCTGATATATGCAAATATGAAATAAAGCACTTTTGGTAAGAACGTTAGGACAATCCAAGGCTAATCCGAGACTAAATTTACTTTTGGTAATTCTTAGAATCACAAGCCAGCAAAAAACAACTTCTTTCTTTCTTTTCTCAAATGAATTCATTCACAGTTAGACAGTTGACATCAAAAATTTAGTAACAATATGACTGTACTTTCGATATGACATTTCTCATTATGACAAGACTACTCCGGCATTGATGATGATTCCCACTGGTGTTAATTAATTTGAGTAATAATGAAACATAAATTCACTTTTAAAAGAAAAGTATGCATTTTTGGTATTTTAGATTTCCTATTGTTTTGAAGTATCTCTCCTCCTCCGGCGAAACTATGAATTTTCCACTCCGAGAAAATTCAAAGAGACTCGGCTAGATGGAAACCATGTATTCTACTGGTTAATTTCAGAATTGAAAACAAGCCCCCATACGGAACAAAGAGCCCCTGTTAGGGCGGCTGGAAGATACAAACTAGGTCATAGACGTACTGTCGATGAGAGCACAGATTACACAAAGGTCAACAGAGAGGGCAAATCAGAAAACTTCAGCCTGGAAACTTGGACAGCGAAGAAGGATGATTATCTGATCAACTGGTCAGAGATTAAGTGGTAAAGTTGGTGACTTATTAAAAAGATAAAAAAAACCAAATAGAAGGAAACATGTTTTAAAGAAAAATGGCGACTTCTAAGGAAGCTGGCGTCATTCAGTGTTGTTGATTCACAGCTCTTCTTAATATTAACAAGTAGGTTTACAGAACCATAGTCAAAGCTCCGACATTAGATCAAGCCGTTGCTCTGTTTATAGAAGGTCTGTAACATATGGATTCCTCAAAAAGGCCTCGTAACTGTAAAAATGTATTTCTGATTTTTATCAAATACAGTCAGTAGAGTTGGAAGAGGAGAAGGGTGTGAAACAAATGAGTCATAGACAGTGTCTCAGTGTATCATTTCTTCCATGGGGACTTAGCCAGAAGACTTCCTTACTGTCTTGCCCTTTGTAGCAAGGTAGGCACCTCACATGTGATAATACAAATTAGTCAAAACCACATTAGTTGAGGCTTTTGCAGGTAAGCGTTCTCTCTCTCTCTCTCTCTCTCTCTCTCTCTCTCTCTCTCTCTCTCTCTC
>JBBPDC010052599.1:0-11337 GCA_037974485.1 Hemigrammopetersius urotaenia
TTTACATTTAAAAAATAAAGTGTTATTTCTGTTCTCAATTAGTTTTGGTTTTTTAATTAAAAAACACAACAAAAAGTACCGATTAGAGTACCGTTCAAGTACCGAACCGATAAGTGGTATCGAAAGAAGTAGTAATACCGTTAAAACCTTAACGATACCCATCCCTAAGTGTGTGTTTCCTCAGGGCTTTCAGCTGCCACAGCCTTCAGAGCCCCCTGGTGTTGATGCAGAGTATTACACCATCGCCGAGTTCCATTCCTGTCTGAGTGACGGCATCAGCTTCAGAGGAGGAGAGAGAGCTGAGGTAACACCTCAACCTTCACACCATCACACCTGAATCCTCACACCATCACATCTGAACCTCCACGCCATCACTCCTGAACCCTCACACCTGAACCATCACACTTGAACCTTCACACCATCACTCTTGAACCCTCACACCATCACTCCTGAACCTTCACACCATCACGCCTGAACTTCACACCATCACACCTGAACCTTCACACCATCACACCTGAACCTTCACACGACCACTCCTGAACCCTCACACCACTACTCCTGAACCTTCACACCATCATACCTGAACCTTTAATCATCACACCTAAACCTTCACACCATCACTCCTGAACCTTCACACCATCACACCTGAACCTTTAACCATCACACCTAAACCTTCACACCATCACTCCTGAACCTTCACACTATTACATCTGAACCTTCAACCATCACTCCTGAACCTTTACACCATCATATCTGAACCTTCAACCATCACACCTGAACCTTCACACCATCACACCTGAACCTTCACACCATCATTCCTGAACCTTCACACCATCACACCCAACATTCAACCATCACACCTGAACCTTCACACCATCACTCCTGAAACTTCAACCATCATGCCTGAACTTTCAACCATCACTCCTGAACCTTCACACCATCATTCCTGAACCTTCACATCATCACACCTGGACCTTCACATAATCCCACCTGAACCTTCACACCATCACACCTGAACCTTTAACCATCACACCTGAACCTTCACACCATCACACCTGAACCTTCACACCATCACACCATCACACCTGAACCTTCACACCATCACACCATCACACCTGAACCTTCACACCATCACACCTGAACCTTCAACTATCACACCTGAACCTTTAACCATCACACTTGAACCTTCACACCATCACACCTGAACCTTCACACCATCACACCTGAACCTTCAACCATCACCCCTGAACCTTCACACCATCACACCTGAACGTTCACACCATCACTCCTGAACCTTCACACCATCAGACCTGAACCTTCACACCATCACTCCTGAACCTTCACACCATCACTCCTGAACCTTCAACCATCACACCTGAACCTTCACACCATCACACCTGAACCTTCACACCATCACACCTGAACGTTCACACCATCACTCCTGAACCTTCAACCATCACACCTGAACCTTCACACCATCACACCTGAACCTTCACACCTCTGCATTTTTATACCTGAACATTGTGATGTTTCTCTGAACACCAGCAAGCTACTATTGAGGACTTTCTAACAAATGTCTTGAGTGTTCCACCGTCAGTGATTGTGTGTATGTGTGTGTGTATGTGCAGGTCCTAAAGAAGAACTCAGGTGGTTGGTGGTATGTGAACATTGGAGACAAAGAGGGTTGGGCTCCATGTTCCTACATCGACAGGCGCAGAAAGGCGGGACTGAACCGAAAGATCAGCACTCTCACACGGCCCAAAGTACCGCCACCCGCCCCACCCCCTGCCCCACCCATCAAAAAGCAGAGCTCACTGCCCTGCATGCAGTCGGAGGTCAGAGGTTGTGTGTATGAGGAACCAGAGTACGACGTGCCAGCGGTGGGGGCGGAGTTTCTCCCCTCGGAGGGTAGAGCCCTGCACACGGCCCCCTGCTGGCCAGGGGAGGAGGTGGAGGAGCACGCCGCCACAGCTGGACCCCGACACACACACTCTGCCTGCAGGGGGCGCCATGGGTCAGTCTGGGATCCTCCGGAATACGACGCCCCGACAGTGGAGTTGAGTTCCGGATCCCAGGACCAGGAGTCTGAAGAATCTAAACCCAAACCGACTGTCCGGCCTAAACCCGCTAACCTGGATATCGGTTCCCCTGGACCGAGCCTGAAACCTACAAAGCAGCAGAATCAGAACCGCTGGAGATTCTCCCACACCTCCTCTGGGTCGGAGACGGACTCCTCCTCCTCACTGGAGGACTCTGCGGCCCTCATGCTGTCAGCTGGTGCAGCGTCTGAAGTCACGCCGCCCAGGTTGTCTGTGGAGGCTGAAGGTGAGAGCGGGGGAGCACTGCCCCAGCTGTACCGCAGTACTGCAGCGTTCCAGCAGGGGGCAATGGGGGAGCTGGACCTTCCAGCCGGTGTCCTGGTGGAGGTGCTGGAGAAGCAGCAGAGCGGCTGGTGGTTTGTTCGCTGGGGCGGGCTGGAGGGCTGGGTACCCACCTATTTCCTGGAGCCCCTCCCTGTGGGCGGAGACTTGGATTATCAGGGTGGGCAAAAAGCAACCTGGTCCAATCAGAACGTCAGCGGGGTCAGCGCGAGACTCCAGGACGCTAATGCTGGGTTCGCTAAGGGCTGTGCTGCCGCCACTAAGGACAACAACAGTGTTGCTAATGACTATGCCAGTGTTGCCAAGGACAAAAACAGTATTGCTAAGGAGAGCTCCCGTCTCCGCTGGAAGGACAGGTCCTCGAGTTCCCAGATGTCCAGCTCTGGACGGTCGATTCCAGTTTCCATGGTGAAGCCCAAACCACAAATCATCCACAACAACCTGCGCGAGGAGTTTGTCTCCATGGCCGATTACCATGGAGACACAGAGTCCATGGCATTCCAGACAGGAACCAGGCTGGAGGTTCTGGAGAAGAATACCAACGGGTGGTGGTACTGCCGCACGCTCGACTCCGCCCACACGCGCAGAGGCTGGGTCCCGTCCAACTTCCTCGAGAAGAGGAAGTAGGAGGAGGACAAACTGGAGAAAGTGGACTGGGGGGACGGAACCAGACCAGGAAAATATCTGCTAATCTGAGAACATCTGATGTCCTCCTGTTTTGTCACAAAGCCAGTCAGGGTTTGTTCATGTCCCCGTCGGAGGAAGACGCATTTAAAACGTCTCCATCCTTCACTGACTGAGTGTTTAAAAACTGGATGCTGGTTGTCCTGTTCTGGGTTCTGTAACCACATTAAACTGGGGCTCAATCTACTTCAGCCGTTTTGGTCTGCAGTTAACTAGAGTTAATAAAAATCATTTAAATTTTCAACAGATAATAACAATGAAAGCACTTTATATCGTTCTGTAACACTATAATGATCTGTAATCTTCTGTAAGACCTGTTATCCTCTGTATTGATCTGTAATGGACTGTAAATCTGTTCTGATCTATAAAGCTCTGTGTTCTTTCATGCTTTAGAAGGATCTGTATTGATCTGTATTGATCTATAATGATGTACTATGTCCTATAGGGTTCTATGTTCATCTGTCCTATTCTGACAGACTGCAGTACCTTGCATGAACTGTTGGGGGTGATATGGCGTCTGTTGTCTGGAGATTATATTAGTTTATTAATAATCAATATGTTTGATCTGCAGTTTTTGTATGTAAATGTGTTTCTGAAGCAAGATGACGCAGAGGTGCTGATTAATGCATGTTTTCATTTTCAGACACGTAATAAACACAATTATCCTATTCAATCAATCAAGGCAGTGTGAGTGTCCACTGTTCAGTAAAGTATTCAGTAGTGTGTTCAGTAAAGTAATCAGTAGTGTCTTCAGTAGTGTGTTCAGTAAAGTATCCAATAGTGTGTTCAGTAGTGTGTTCAGCAGTGTGGTCAGTAAAGTATTCAGTAGTCCATCACTGCCCATCACTGTCCATCACTCAGTCCATAACTGTCCATAAATCAGTCACTGTCCATCACTATGATTTAAGTTTTTTGTGTTTTTTCTCTCTTCGTCTCAGTTTCTTCATCACATTAAACTCTGTGTTTATTGTGAACTGAGGCAGATTTTTTTCCTACACAGTTGTGAAAATGTAATGAATGAAACGGAACGTCAAATTTATCAAACTTTTTGTTTCTGATCTTTGCTGTAGTGTGTGTGTTTCACCACCAGGGGGCAGAAACAACCTGCGCTGGTTTCAGTGGAGTTTAAAAAACCTCTGGGTCTGGGGGCATGGGCAGAGGGGCATCGAGCCCTTGCAGCCCTTAAAACACCAAACATCCATTAAGTCCTAATTAGTGAATAATTAATGCCCCCCCCCCCATCCTGCAGTCAGAGCTTTGTGTGAATGGATCTATTCTGTTTGTTTATTTGTTTGTGTGCATTTGTTTACTCTTTGTTTCCTGTGACAGCACACCCAGACCAGCAGGGGGCGCTCTCAGCTCGCCGAGTTCGGAATGATTTTAAGGTTTTTGTAAGTGAACTTGGCGTCATTAGGACTAGATATTTGGTGGAATCCCCATCTGGATATCATGAAGAAACATCTGCACTTTAAATGGCTCTAATAACTCAGACAGCAATTTAATGAGTAATGATGAAAATAATCACACAGGAATCCGCTGGAACGTGACTCTGGTGAGTCTGGAGGTGTTTACTGCCCCCCTCCCGCCCCTGCAGCGCCGCTGCCCCCTGCTGTTATTCTGTATTATTTTTATATTATCCCATAAACTGTGTCCTGGTTTATTCATGAGTTTTCTCTCAGGCTCTGCTTGCGTTTGGAAGGAATGTTTCTCTTTATTGTCGGTGGAGATACGATGAAATTTGGATGCTCAAACTTCCAGCGCAGAAAACAAACAAACAAACAAACAAAACAAATATTACTCACAGATTTGATGTTACACAGAGTTACGCTTTTGCAATGTTAAGTGCTATCATGGCTTTTGAATAGAAACTGTTCTCCAGTCTGTCGGTCCTTGTTTGTATCTCTGAGCCGTGAGTGTCCCAGGCGTTCTGGGCTCAGTGGTTTCCTCAGCAGTGTTGATGACCCTTGAAGAACCTTCTTTTTAACATTAGATCAACATTATCTGCTTTGGGCGGGGCTCTGGAGGCTCCGTCTCATTTTCCAGTTTTATTTTATGTTTTTCTTTAAGGTTGAGTGACATTTTGACCTCTCCAGCGCCCCCTGGACTCTCTCTGTGGAGAAACAGTAACATTAGCTTTCCTCAGGGGTCCAGGCTCCGAGGCACCCCTTGCTGTCCTGGTTGACCTGGAGTGCTGCTGATCTACAGATCCAACGGAGCGCACCTCACTGGCCGACTGGGAAGACTGGGAGGACATGCTGTCCTGCGTGACCATGGATTTCGGAATGTCACTCTTGGCTCCGCCCAACAACGACGCTGAACCTTAATAAAAATACAAAAAACCCAAACCTGAGAACCGAGCACCACCAACTGAGGGACGTGTGCAAACTGCATCACATCACGCAGTCTGAGAGACAACTGCCTGTCCATCAGCCGGAACAGACACGCCCCCTCCCCCTCTCCACCTCCCCCAGGCCCTCCCCCCTCTGCCCCCGCCCCTCCCCCTCCTACCCTCCCCCCTCCGTCCCTCCCCCACGTGAGGTCGACCCTTTGAGGATCATTAGTGCAGTTCAGCCAGGGCCAAGGCGGCAGCGTCTCTGACCGCACACGTGTGTGTGTGTGTGTTTCACACAGTGTGAGTAACGGCTGAACACACATCATTGTGCAGTGTTCACTCTGCAGTCTCCTACAGGGTTCAGTTTGTGTGTGTGTGTATGTGTGTGTGTGTGTGTGTGTGTGTGTGTGTGTCTCACTGACGGCGCTCCATTCCCCACTGAAAATGAAAAGTCTTATTCTGGCACCAGCTTGACCGCACTCCCCCGCACACACACAAACGGTGTGAGTGTGAGTGTGTGTAAGCTAATATGTCCATGCTGGAGGATCCAGTGAAGGCCTGTCTGACACTGATTAAGCCTCCAGAGGCTTCAGAGGATTCGAGAGGGAGAGAGAGAGAGAGAGAGAGAGAGAGAGAGAGAGAGAGAGAGAAAGAGAGAAAGAGAGAGAAAGAAAAAGAGAGAAAGAGAGAGAGAAAGAGAGAGAGAGAGACGGAGAGAGAGAGAGAGAGAGAGAGAGAGAGAAAGAGAGAGAGAAAGAGGGAGAGAGAAACAGAGAGACGGGGAGAGAGACAGAGAGAGAGAGAGAGAGAGAGAGAAAGAGAGAATGAGACAGACAGAGAGAGAGACAGAGAGAGAGAATGAGACAGAGAGAGAGAGAGACAGAGACAGAGAGAGAATGAGAGAGACAGAGAGAGAAACAGAGACACAGAGGGAGAGAATGAGAGAGAAAGATAGAGAGACAGAGAGATACAGAGAGAGAGAGATACAGAGAGAGAGAGAGAGAGACAGCCAAAGACCATCATTCTCCACCAAACCACAATCATTCTCCACCAAACAAATAACATTCACCTTCAAACATCAGGACTGTATCTCCAGCTCTCTCACCAGAAGACATCTCCAAGTTCTTTAATGAGAAGATTGTTGCTGCCCAGTTTCATGGCTCTTCACTGCTCTCTCCTGATGAAGTGTTACAACTCCTGACGTCCAGCAAACCCACTACCGGAGGTTCCAGGCAGTATGGCAGTCTGCTCCACGTAGACCATCCACCGGTGTCCCTCAGGGTTCCGTTCTAGGACCACTTCTCTTTTCTCTTGCTACTGGTTATCTTGGGGATGTAATGGCCTTACATGGTTTTTCTTATCACTTCTACGCTGATGATATGCAGAGGAAATTCTCTCTTTACTTTCTAACAATAACCAGGCCTCAACCCGCACTGTCTGGCCGACATTTCCTCTTGGATGGCGGCCCACCACCTCAAGCAAGACCGAGCTCCTATTCATCAAAGGGAGTCCTTCACCAAGCCACAACCTCATCGGTTCTGTTGGGAACTCAGCTATCGTCCCTTCTAAGAAGGTAAGAAGTCTTGGTGTCCTGCTAGATGAAGATCTGTCTTTCTTGCCACAGGTTGACCAGATCTCCAGAACATGCAGATACCTTCTCTACAACATCAGAAGAATCCAACCCTTCAGTGCTAGGTTTTGGTATTTTTTCTTGCTTCATAAATGTTAAATGTTAAATTAAAATCTTAAATCTAAATGTTAAATCTAAAATCTAAAGCTTAAATCTAAATCTTAAATCTAAATCTAAATCTAAATCTAAATCTTAAATCTAAATCTTAAATCTAAATCTAAATCTAAATGTGGAATTTAAATGTAGCAATGTTTACAAACGGCAACTCAAATGTGGGATTGTTAAGCTGTAAATGTTGAGCTCTAAATGTTAGAAGATATGCTAATTGGCCTCACCCCACGATTACAATTGGCTGTTTCTTAGCAGGGGGCGGGGCTGCGTGCTGTGATCTGCCCTCACCAACATGGAGGATTTGCCTGAAATGATCTTAAATCTAAATGTTAAATATGACAAATATATCTCTCACTCTAAATGTGAAACTCCACAGTTAGATGGGGCTCGGTGACCCCTTTCCAACTATTCCTCGAAAACCGTTATTAGCTGAAAACCGGGGCGAGGTTAACGGTTTTCGGGTCATTGGAAAGAGTGCAAGATATAAATAAATAATTCCATGAAATGATCATGGTTGACGACTTATGACTCATGAGTCACAGCACTGAGTCCGAGTCAAGTCTGGAGTCGTTGAGGGAAGTCTAAAGTCAAGTCACAAGTCTTTGTTTATGCGACGTAAGTGCAACTCGAGTCTCAAACTTGAGTCCCCACCTCTGGTGTGTGTGAGTGTGTGTGAGTGTGTTTTAATGAGTCTTTCTGTTGAAACACACACACTCTCTCCGCCCTGCCTGTGATCAGTGTGTGAGGAGGATTAGAGCTGTGTGACACTCCCGTCTCTTTTCTGCTCCTTCATGTTTGCTTTATCCGAATAACCATGTTACTGCCAACAGTGTGTGTGTGTGTGTGTGTGTGTGTGTGTGTGCGTGTGTGTGTGTGTGTCAGTCCCTAAGGAGCTGCTAAAGTGTGTTTGTTCTGAAGCCGAATGTCTGACGACTAAAACCTCCTTCTTTAATTCAGGAATTAACACACATCACTCTCTTTCTCTCTCTCTCTGTCTTTATCTCTCTCACACTCTCACTCTCTCTCTGTCTCTGTCTCTCTCTCTCTCACTCTCTCTCTCTCACTCTCTGTCTCTCTTTCTCTCTCTCTCTATCTCTGTCTGTCTCTCTCTCTCTCTCTCTCTCTGTCTCTCTCTCTCTCTGTCTCTCTGATTAAATGAGAGTTTTTTTGAATGCAGATTTTTCTTATTAAGATTGAAGCTCCTTTATGGCCCAGAGGGACCACATTTAGACACACACTCACATACATACACACACACATACACACACACATACACACACACAATTACACGTACACACTAACAAAAAGGTCTAGGATCTCAGACAGCACAGTGTGTGTGTACACATTTGCATGCATGTCTGAAAACCTAGACCTTTTTAGCAACGTGTATGTGTGTGTGTGTGTGTGTGTGTGTGTGTATGTGTGTGCATGTGTGTGTGTGTGTCGTCTGTCTCTGCCCTGCAGTAAAGTTGTTTTTATGAGTGCGTCGTCTCCAGAGTCGCTGAGGCTGCAGTGTGTGTGTGTGTGTGTGTGTGTGTGTGTGTGTGTGTGTGTGTGTGTAGACAGTGTTGGGGTTACAGTGTCAGCTGTAATTACAGAAGAATCCGAGAAACACTCTGAAGTTCTTGTGTTGCTTGATGGTGATTTTGAGTTGCTTCAGGCCAAAACAGCCCAAACAGGAGAGTCTCAGGAAACGGCTCCAACTGCACAATCAGCACTCCGCACTCGGAACACCACACACAGCACACCGCACTCCGCACACCACGCTCCAAACACTACACTCCACACACTGCACACCACTATCCACACTCCACACACCACAATCCGCACTCCACACTCCACACTCCGCACACCACTATCCACACACCGCACTCCACACACCATAATCCACACACCGCACAACACACACCGCACTCCACACACCGCACACCACTATCCACACACCACAATCCATACACCACACTATAATCCACACACTGCACGCCACAATCCACAATCTGCACACTGCACACTGCACGCTACACACCACAATCCACACAACACACTCCGCATACCACAATCCGCACAACGCACACCTTTATCTGCACACCACAATCCACACACCGCACTCCACACACCATAATCCGCACACCACACACCATAATCCACACACCGCACAACATAATCCACACTTTGCACAATGCACACCACAATCCGCACACCACACACCACCATACACACACCATAATCCACCCACCATAATCAACACACCACACACCATAATCCACACACCACACACCACACACCATAATCCACACTCCGCACTCTGCACACCACAATCTGCACTCCACACACCACACACCACACTCCGTACATCACACACTGCACTCTGCACAACACAATCCGCACACCACATACCACAATCCATGCATCGAACACCATAGTCTGCACACCACACACCATAATCCACACACCACACACCATAATCCACATTCTGCACACCGCACTCCACACACCTCACACCATGATATACACTCCGTGCTCCACACACCATAATCCACACACCATAATCAGCACACCACACACCATAATCCACACACCACACACCATAATCCACACTCCGCACTCTGCACACCACAATCTGCACTCCACACACCACACTCCGTACACCACACACTGCACTCTGCACCCCAATCCACACACCACAATCCGCACACCACATACCACAATCCACGCATCAAACACCATAATCTTCACACCATAATCTGCACACCACACACCATAATCCACACACCACACACCATAATACACATTCTGCACACCACACACCGCACTCCACACACCACACACCATAATATACACTCCGTGCTCTGCACACCGTAATCCACACACCACACACCATAATCCACACTCCGCACTCTGCACACCACAATCTGCACTCCACACACCACATTCCACACTCCATACACCACACACCATAATATACACTCCGCGCTCTACACACCACAATCCGCACACCACATACCACTATCCGCACACTGCACACCATAATCTGCACACTGCACACCACAATCCACACACCACACTCCCCCATCCTGCAACTCACCTCCACCATCCTGCTCATCACCTCCATCATCCTGCTCTTCACCTCCACCATCTCCTCACCTCCACCATCCTACTCCTCGCCTCCACCATCCTGCTCCTCACCTCCACCATCTCACTCCTCACCTCCAACATCCTGCTCCTCACCTAAACCATCTCATTCCTTTCACCATTCTGCTCCTCACCTCCATCATCACACTCCTTACCTCCACCATCTCACTCCTCACCTCCATCATCTCACTCCTCACCTCCATCATCTCACTCCTCACCTCCCCCATCCTGCTCCTCACCTCCACCATCTCACTCCTCACCTCCATCATCCTACTCCTCACCTCCATCATCTCACTCCTCACCTCCATCATCTCACTACTCACCTACACCATCCTGCTCCTCATCTCCACCATTCTGCTCCCTACCTCCATCATCCTGCTCCTCACCTCCATCATCTCACTCCTCACCTCCCCATCCTGCTCCTCACCTCCACAATCCTGCTGCTCACCTCCATCATCTCACTCCTCACCTCCCCCATCCTGCTTCTCACCTCCACCATCCTGCTCCTCACCTCCACCATCTCACTCCTCACCTCCATCATCTCACTACTGACCTCCCCATCCTGCTCCTCACCTCCACCATCCTGCTCCTCACCTCCACCATCTTACTCCTCACCTCCACCATCCTGCTCCTCACCTCCACAATCCTGCTCCTCACCTCCACCATCCTGCTCCTCACCTCCACTACCTCTCCTCACCTCCATCATCCTACTCCTCACCTCCATCATCTCACTTCTCACCTCCCCATCCTGCTCCTCACCTCCACAATCCTGCTCCTCACCTCCACCATCTCACTCCTCACCTCCACCATCCTGCTCCTCACCTAAACCATCTCACTCCTTACCTTCACCATTCTGCTCCTCACCTCCATCATCACACTCCTCGCCTCCACTATCCTGCTCCTCACCTCTATCATTTCACTCTTCACCTCCACGATCTCACTCCTCACTTGCACCATCCCTAAATTAAACCGAATATATAGAAATCAAACTGTCTGTGAAATCAAACTGTCCACTTAGGAGGCAACACTGATTTACAGTCTACACTCTCTCAGTGACAATCAGTGTT
>JBBPDC010052627.1:0-11335 GCA_037974485.1 Hemigrammopetersius urotaenia
TAGTTTCTGATATTAAACCGGTCCATGACGAAATAAAGGTTGGGGACCACTGCTTTAATTCAGGTTATTTAAAGCTACGTTTTTGTCTTAAGACAGAGATTTTGTCTTAAGACAGAGAATATGTTATGCATATTCTATTCAAAAGTAAGTTTTTAAAACATCTCACAACTTTTAAAAGTGTGCCAGAGTTGGGAAAAAATAAACAAAGCCTTCTTTGTAAAATTTATGACTGTGTTCATTATATATTATATATTGGGTTGACATAGAATTGCGATTAATTTTTTCCAGATTTGCGATTAACTAGCTAATTTTAATTAATCGCTTTACAGCCCTAATTTTAACATTTTTACAATTGCAACAATTAAAATAGTAACATAATTCATAAAATAGCAACCTGTGCATTTACACACACAGTGCTGCAAATTGTACATATATGTCCACGATTTTCTGGTTTGCTTATTACTGTGTCCTCTCTAAATGTGCTGCTGTTTGTCTGTAGACGCTGAGGGAGTTTGTTGTGGGAGTTCTGAGGCAGCTGAATGGACAGCTGTACTGAAGTTTCAGAATCGTCTCCCCTTCAGGCTTGGAGCTGGAGTTCGCTCAGAGCCGGCAGGTTGCCCTCGGCTAAGCTCTGCATGCCAGTCAGCGGAGATCATCCTTACAAAGTCTCAACCCAAAGCAAGCCGTCTGTAGAGGCTTTCTAATTCACACGATACATGATACACAATTCAGACTTGAGTGTTGTAGTTTTCCTGTAAGTAATTTGAATGTTACTTGACTGATTTAACAAACCTTTAAATTGAGAAACGTCTCATTAAGACTATGTTAACGTGCTTGTTTTTTTTAAATATTTAAATCTGCATCGTGTAATATGGGATACAGCCATCTGCACTAGGGTGTGTTCAAACCTTAAAATGTGAGTATATTATTACAATATGGACACTTCTTAACAGACAAGCATTTTTTTCTTGCTATACTGGTAGTAAACTGGTTGAGATCAGAGCCAGACTCATTTATCTATGATGGGGAAGAACCCTAGACTGTAGTGAATTTTACTTTACACTGCAGAGCTGAACTGATGAATGCAAAACACCATATTTGTTAGGATACATTTGTTTTTGATTTTCATTTAGGATAAACTTATAGCAGAAAAAAAAGCATTTTATGAAGAGCATTAATTTGAGGGGGAAAAAAAACCTTTTACATCCGAGTATAAAACACAGATAAAGGAAATTATTCTGGCCATGGTATTGGCCTCAGTTTTTATAAGGGGCTTATTTGGGATTGACAGAAGAAGTTCTGAGGCATAATATGACAAAGTGTTAATGTGTATTTAGTTTATGGGGATGCCTTTAGGGCTGGGCACAGATTAAATCTAGTTTAGGTCTAAATCGCACACATGATGAATAATTCTAATAAATCATGCTCTGTGGAAAGCACAGCTTTACGTTTCTCAGAAATGAGCAATACAAGGTTGAGCCTTTTGTTATTGTCTTTAAAAGGCTTAACATGTTTTGAGTGCTAAATGTACAGAAAGATGAAAATGTTTAGAAAAAGAACACCCTTTAGTTCCACAAGCTGTTTATTCATACCTCTCCAGTGCTTTTGAAACATGCAATAATGTGAGTGTTCACAATCTGTTGGGTTGCATGTTCTTTCTTAACTGTGATAACACTGTACTGGTAAAGTCTTGTACAGAGGTTTGATAGATTGACACTAGTGAATTGCTGAAAATCCCACACCAGCCCCTTTAATGTGTACCACGCACAATCATTTTCTCTTACCTCATTCATCTACCAAAGCACAATTTAAATCACTCTTTTGCTTATGTGTTGTAAAGTGAAGCTAAAGGTAGCATGGGGTTTATATAGAAAATTGATTAATATATACAGAATAACACCACAGTGAGACAGAACGCCTCACATATTACAGTCTGCTTTTTTGTTTTTTCTTCAAGTTATGTATAAATTGATTTTATATTTATATCTTTGTTATGTATGGCTGCCCTTCTCATCGCTTTCTTTTAATTTAGCACAAAGACACAGCAAATCACACTTTCACTGTGTGGACTCGAGGGGAAAAGATTTAGTCTAAGATGTGGCTTAAATTCAGTTTCTCTGCAAAAAAATGTTTAACCAAAATGATCAAGTGTATCAAACACTTCATTAAAATGATGGGATGTTTACCTTAATGAGAAAACCAGGTACTCAGGATTTAATCTGTACATTCAGGTTGTGTTTTAGTGAATGGTGGTTTGTCAGGATGTTGAATGACCTGTGCTGGGGGGAAAAGGGAATCTTTCTTGTTTTTAGCCATAAACTTGGAGTAAGGCTCCATGCAGACGAGGTTCAGTGCATTATAGACGACACTGATTTAGACAAGAGAATATTAGTAAGAAATATTTTTTTATGAATGCAGTTTGTGATCAGAAAATAAATGTTTAATTAATGTTTAAACATATTTACAGTTGTGTATTTTTTAAACTTGTACTTATGTACATTATTTACAATCGTGCATCATTGATGTTAACAACTGACAGGCAGAGAATGCACTAAAATGTGATGCATTGAATTTTATGTATGTGCATAATTTCCACATGAATAAAATGTATTACATCAGCATGAGTGGCCTAAAGAAACTGTGTTGATGTAATTTGTTTTTTTTTATTTATGTGGAAATGTGAATCAAGTTGATTCAATGCATTACCCTTTTTCACTGGCCTCTGACTGTGTGCACAGTCTGTTTCTGCCTCTCAATAAAAGCTTCTCTGTCCTGGTGGTCCCTTGCAACAAGTGTCCAGCATCAGATATTGGGAACAGTCACTTTATGGTCCTCATCTGTTTCAACTCCAACCTCCTCCTAAATAGATACATAAACAGTTCCAAAAATGAACTTGTATGATGCAAAGCACAGACTAAAATTTAATTTCTGAAATGAATGAGTTGTGTTCCAAGTCATTGTAAACTATATACACTCATACCGTCACAAATTAATTCCATATTAAATGTGTCCATTCACTGTTAGATCCTGGTTTTGTTTAACCTGAGGGGGTGATGACTTATTGCCTTAACTCAGGCAAGTTAACAAGGCTAAAGAACCACCTCACTCCTAAAATACTTGCGATTCATAAAACTACAATGTAAATAAAGAATGACACTCAAATGTCTTTTACATGTTTCGTGTTTGAGTTGGAGACTTAAACCTAAGCTGAATCTGAAATTCTGGTTCTGCACCCAAACATCTGTACAGTACAGAACGGCAATAAAATACAATAAAAACCCACCACAGTCAACGGGAAGCAGGACACATATTCAGGAACCCTGAATGTAACACTAAAAAAATACTAAACAAATTACGTTTGGAATCAGTGTTTAACAGCCCTGGTCCTGAAAGCTCACCCATTATTATATTAAGAACGCATCTTCACTGAGGCATCTACACAGCTGGTCGCCTGCGATCAGAAAGTCGTGGAATCAAATCCCTAGACGGCTAATGGCAACGCACCATTCCCACACACTGTTCCCAGGACACTGTGTTTCTGGCTGCCCGCCGCTTCACTTGATAAATGGGTTAAATACAGAGGTAGAGTTTTGTGCTGTTCACACGGTGTGCTGTGGTGTGTTCACGTATGACAGAATGGTCACTTTACACTGATGGCAGTGGGATTAAAAGGTGCCCTCATGAAGTGAACAAAGCCTGAACATGAATAAAGAGTGTAAAAAAGACGGTTCCTACAAGCATAAACTCAGTTCGGCCTACAGCATAAATATGTTTGAGAGACTCACCAGAAACTGCTTCTTGCTCTTTGGGTAACCCTCGAGAATCGCTCCCATCATATCAGAGGCCTAAAAAAATAATCAGAATCACATCACATATTTTCTGTACCCAACATACATTTAGCAGTGTCTATGTGGTTTACATATGCAATGCAGAAGCTAAAGTGAAATCTGATCTATTGTACCAGTCTCTTTCTTTTTTTCCACTCCTTCACATACAAGCTTCTCTCTTTGTAGACCTGTGATACAGACAACATAAGAACGAATGTAAAAAAAATTAAAAACAACTAATTTAATTTAATTTAAAAACAACTAAATGCACATCCTGAATCCACAGGTACAATAATTGTTATATAGTTAGATTCAATAGTACTCTTGACTAAATGCACTGTAGTTTTTTATGTAATGAAATGTGTTTAGACCTTCTCCCTTTCCTCAGGGGTGACGTGGTTAGTGGCCGATTTGATTTTCTGAAGCCGTTCTTTGTAGCCTTCACACTCAGCCTTCAGCTCTTGGATCTGTGCAGTCATCTCTGCTGTGGTCAATGAGCTGTTCAGCTCCTTCAGCTCTGTAGACAAATACAGCAAATTTGATCTGAAGAACATGCTTTGGACACAGTACTGTTTCAGACTAAGTCTTTTTTGTGGGCATAAATGAAATTAACAATGCCCAGAGCTTAACCATATCTAGGTAATCAGTTCTACAATTTTGACTCTAGCTCAGATTTCAAGCTGTCCAAAAGCAGTGGTTGATTAACAATGTTGTAAAACAAAAATGTCAACATTTGTTTTATCAATGATCTGATGACTGATATTGTTTCTATAAGGTAACAAGCACTATCAAGTTATATTTGGTCCTTTTTGGAATTTTGTGTGGCTACAGTCTGGTCCAGACAGGTTCTGTTTGGCTACAGTTGCTTTCAGGCAGAATTTTGTGGGGTTACGTTCAAGTTCAGACAAAATTTTATGGAGCTACAGTCATTTCAGAGGGTTTTGTCAGTCTGCATCTAAGTCCAATAAAATTATGTCATGTTGCAATTGCAATTGTTTGTGCTACCATCAGGATTGTGACAGTATTATGTTAAGCTACAGCTGGGTTCCAGCTTTGAGTCAGGTGGTGTAGACTGATAATGTTCTCAGGAAAGATTCAGGTTTGGTTCAACACGGATTAAAGCTGTACCTGCATCAAGCTGCCTACAGTTCTGGGAGACTGTCTGCACTTGGTTGTTGAGTTCAGTGATGCCTTGGTCCATCTCCTTCAGTTCAGCATCACTCACATCAGCAAACTGAGACTAAAAGAACAGTGCAAATATTCAGACACAGTTGTTAAAAGCATCACATAAGACTTTGTTATTAAACTGCAACATAGTAGTCTACACATATTTTCTGTAATAAATTTAAAAGAATGTACATCTCAATTGCAAGTGTGTAAGGAAAGTGTGAAAACATACTTGATCTGCAAAGTAGATCTTTTGCTTGCCATAGACCTTCTCTCTGATTTTGCCCCCCTGGGCTAACTGTTCCATGGCCTTCACCACAGCCTGTGTCAGAGGAACATTTAAACTGCAGTCTAAATTAAAACAAATGTACTGCAGTAGCATCTTTAAAGGCATCCAGTATATTCTGTTTTCTGTTATTGTCAACAAACAGGTTTTGGGCTTGGCTCCTTACTTCCAGTGAAGGGCAAACTTAATACTTTAGCAGACCGAGACATTCTGGACCATGCATCCAACTTGGGCACAGTTTGGGGAGGGCTCTTTTCTAGCAAGGTCCATAAAGACATGGTTGGATGAGTTCACTGTGGAAGAACTTGACTGGCAGCGCAGAGCCCTGACCTTAACCTCATCCAGCACCTTTGGGATGAACTGGAACAGATTGGAACGGTCTTCTCATCCACCATAAATGCTCTACAGAATGAATGGGCACAAACTCCCACAGAAACTCCAAAATGTTGTAGAAAACCTTCCCAGAAGAGTGGAAGCCATTATAGCAGCGTAGGGGGCCATTATAGCTGCTGCTCAGGCATCCTAATACTTTTGTCCACAGTGTATGTATCACAACTGTCATGTTATCCAGCATCATGTGACAATGAGATTAAGCAGAAGTGTCTGTTCTTACTCACAAAGGTCCAGCATGGCTGCAGGTTTAAAATCCATCTAATCACTGAATAATTTGATTGAGATCTCTTGATCTGGGGTCATGTGTGCTGTTGCTTGGTCAGATTAAAACCTGCAGCCACACTGGTCCTTTCTAAGACTAGACAGCTCTGATAAAAACCTCTTGGTTGCTAGGTTACAGGATGCAGGCGTGATTGACGCCACATCTGGTATGTTTTTGTTTGATATTTTTTTAAGTTTAATGTAATTTAATATAAATATTCATCAGATCAATACATAGTATTGTAGAATCTATTTATTTTACTATTATTTTCGCTATTTTTCTTGTGGGAATACGCCATCTCTCTTCGCTAGTATGGTAAGAACAAAGCAGAACGCACACAAATCTACCGGTGGTAAGGCACCCAGGAACTGGTCTCGAAGGCTGCTCGCCAGAACGCTTCGGCAACCGGTGGCGTGAAGAAATCTTACCGTTACAGTCCTGGCACAGTGGCTCTGAGTAAGATACACCATTACCAAAAATCCATGCAGTTGATGATCTGCAAGCTGCCCTTCCAGCCCCTGGTGTATGAGATCGCTCAGGATTTCAAGACCACTTCCAGAGCTCCGCCACTCTGCAGGAAGCCAGCAAGGCTGAATTGGTGGATCTGTTCGAGGACACAAACCTGTGCGCCATCCAAGCCAAGAGTGTCATCATCATGCCTAAAAATGTTGAGCTGGCCCGCGGTATTCATGGAGAGTGCAATTAAACTAACTGGCGCATAAGGTCCCAAATGTGGAACGCCCTCCCTTAACATCTGAAGATAACACAAGGATTATAAATGCTTCTTAATTAAATTGAACTATTCTTTAATTGATATTTTTGGATAACTTCTGTAAAGTGACCCTGAGAGTTGTGAAAGGCACTTATAAATAAAATGTATTATTAATTCTGTTATTTTATGATCTGACTTACCGTTTTGCCAAGACCATGCTGTTTCTGCAGGTTACCAAACACATCCTGGGCACTGTAGGGTCGGTTCTTTTCATTCAAGTAGGAGAGGATAAGCTCAGCACCTGAGATTACAAGAAAGAGAGCCACAAGACAAAAACATTTCTTTCAGAGACACTTCAGTCCTTCCCAGCTCCAGTGGTACAGCCCACCTGCACTGCACAGCAGTCATTTCCAGCTCAAGAAGGGCATCATCTCTAGCAAATGATGCATCTCGGATGCTGGAAAAACTGGATATTTAGTTTACTCTGCTCCAACATACTCACTTCAGCTCAGGAATGGTTTGTTAATCAGCAGATCTGGTGTGTTACAATATAAAAAAAAAAGCCAAAATGTGCAGGACAGGGGTCAACACTGGTCTAGATCAGGTTCAATAAGGAAAACAGAAGTTTAGTTATGAGCAGATATTTGACAACTCATTAATTCATCAGGTTTATAAGGACTGGCTGTAGTCACCCACACTATATAGACAAAAGTATTGGGACAAACTTATTTTTTCAGGATTTGGGGGAGGCCCCTTAACTTCCAGTGAAGGAAAAACTTAATGCTTCTGCATACCAAGACAGTTTGGGGAAGAACCTTGTCTATTCTTGCATGACTGTGTCCCAGTGCACAAAGCAAGCTCCACAAAGAAATGGCTGGATGAATTCGGTGTGAAAGAACTTGACTGGCCGCACAGAGCCCTAATCTCAACCCCATACAACACCTTTGGGATGAACTGGAATAGAGATTGTCTAACATCAGCAACTAACCTTATAAATGCTCTAAAGAGCGAATGGGCACAAATTCCCACAGAAGCGCAAATTCTTATCGAAAGTCTTCCAAGAAGAGTGGAAGCTGTTATAGCTGCAAAGGGGGACCAACTCTATATTAAAGTATATGTATTTGAATGCAATGTTCTTAAAGTCCCGAGTGGTGGGATGGTCAGGCGTCCCTATACTTTTGTCCATTTAGTGTGTCTGGTCTCAATAGTCACACATTAATGTGTTTTCCAGCGATATATTCACGCTTCATGAAGGGAGAGTAAGGCTAAGGGAGTAGTTAGGAATCAAAATGTTTCAGATTGAATCCCAACTGGTTTTCAGCTCCCTTTATAGTGGATTTTACGATGAATAAAATCCAGGAGCCAATAACTGCAGTACAGGACTAGAAAAATACATTTATGCTCAGTTATAAGCACGACTCCTTATCTAATTATTCTCATGGTCTGGTTATTCTCATTATCATGAGAATATCCCCCACCCAAATGTATGTTACCCATTACAGTATTTTTCTGTAGCAGGTTTTGAGAGCTAAAGGCCAACTAACCACAACTTGCCGGAAAACAATTAAAAATCAATCATCTTTTGTTGCGTTAATCATCACTAAAACGTGAACAAATATATTCATACGTACACGCAGCGTCCTTTTTGCTCATTTTAGCTCTTATCCAGACTAAAAAAAACAAAAAATAACCCCCCGATTGCTCTCTCTATTTACTCCTCTCAAGTTTCCCGCGCTCTGGGGTCGTGACGTCTCATCCGGCATCGTGACGTTAGCCCTGTTTGTTTACACGTATTATACATAAACATGCAAAAAAATGTATCAAAGTTTATTGTAACATAAAAGATAAACTGTATAAAACAAAGGAGGAGAAATGCCCAGAATGTTTAAACAATAGTCAGACATAATAAAATAAAACAGTAAGATTTAAATGAAATATAGTAAGTACAAGAGAAAAAAGCTGAAATATAGTAAAACTAAAATTAAATTTAAAACAAGTAAAATAATATAACATATGAGAGGATTATGATTAAATATAAACTAGGAAGGCGCAGCACATTGGCGCAGGGGTTAATGCTGTTGCCTTGCAGCAAGAGGGGATAATCCACAAAACTGGCTTAAGGGGAGGTCTTCGAAAAGTCTCCCAGGCTGCATCCGAAATCGCATACTTCCCTACTATATAGTATGCGAAAACAGTATGCGAGGAGAGTAGTATGTCCGAATTCATAGTATTCGAAAAACAGTAGGCGAGAAGTACCCGGATGACCAACTGCTTCTGGCCGAATTCTGTAGTAGGCATTTGATGGGCACTGCACTATCCCATAAGGCTGCAGGAGAGGTGGCGTCATATTCGAAAAATGCCGGAAAACGGAGACACGGCTCTTTTCAAGTGTAAGTACCTTAAGGAAAACGTTAAATTACACGTTCATTGTGGTTAAATTATACTTGTGAGTAAATGCCCTCTGTAAAGGTAACGCGCTGTTGTGACGACACATGACACGTGACAACATCAACACAGCGGATGTAGTACGTCCGAATTCCATTCATACTACCCTCATTCATACTGTATAGAACGTACTGTTTTAACGGTAGAGCAGTATGTTCTAATTTAAATGTAGCACCTACTCAAGTAGTATGCGATTTTGGATGCAGCCACAGTTAAGTGGGAGTTCTGTTCCATCAAGGTGGTTTAAATGAGTCCCCGATGTGTTTCCGTGGTTACTTAGACAGGAGAGCTAGTCTGGTCCGGACCAGGATAAAGTTCTGGAAACGGATTCCCAAAAGATCGTTGCATCATGAGAATTCCCTGCTATTACCACTCATCAAAAAAGGGACGATAAACGTCTTAGCATTTTCACTGCTTTAAAATATTAAATACTTATAGTATTGCAAATGTCAAACAATAAATGCAACAAATGAAATCAGAAATAAAATATATACTAATAATAAGAACCTAAAGCATAAAATGCTTTATTATTGAAAATGTAACATTTAACATTTTTATTAGTGGATTGCCATGTGGTTAGGGCTTTGGCCCGGCAATCAGAAGGTTTGGGCTTCGAATCCTAACTGCTTGAATCACCCTTGAGTCAAGTACCGTCCCCACACACTGCTCTCCAGTGCCCTTCGCTGGCGGCAGCCCACTGCTTCACTTGGTGAATGGGTTAAAATGCAGAGGAAGAATTTTATATTGTTCACAGTGTGCCGTGGTGTGTTCAGGTGTGAATGTAAGGGTTAATAAATAGATTACAGCAAAATAAAAAAGGTCAGGCCTATTCAAGCAGCACTGAGTGAGACTGACACCTGTCTGGATAGTCAGCAGAAAGAAGAAAGACACAAGTATGGCCTGTCCAGAAGACCCTGTGGAGGAGCGTCAATTAATAATCCAAAGGGTATTCAGACCACCAGCTCCAAGGGTCTTTAGGGACTTTCATGTTGGGGGTGTCTTTTGAACTGTAGGGATGTTATACAGACTAATACTTTATTCTACATGGGAGTTTAATTGAGTCTTGCTTGGGGATGGGGGCACTCTCTTTTGCTGCCCAGCAAAAGAGAGTAGTTAGGAATCAAAATGTTTCAGATTGAATCCCAACTGGTTTTTAGCTCCCTTTATAGTGGATTTTACAATGAATAAAATCCAGGAACCAACAACTGCAGTACAACATTAGTACTGCAGCACAACATTAATAAAAAACAAATTTATTGTAGACCAACTTTGCAGGTTAAAATCCTGTAGATTTAGATGCCTGATAGGCATCAGAGTAAGGCCAGATCGTGCATGCAATATTGTGTAGTCCTATACAATACGCCAGGAGAGACGCCCACACCGATGGCGGAGGAGAAGTGGAAGGACATTCCTGCTCCTGAAGAGGGAATAGATGGAAGGAGTGTGAGGAACCTTTACAAAGACTACATTTCACAGCCACTGGTGATGGCCATACCTCCACCGTTCTGAATTTTAAAAAAACATATGCTGAAAATTGAGAATTTTCTTTATTCAAAGATGTCTATTAATCAGAGATTTTTTGAAGCTTTGGAGAGAAATAGAAAATTAAACTCCGTTCAAACTATTTGCCTTTTTGATGTTTGACATTTTATTATCAGAAGCATTTTGAATTCATTGTCTATCTTCCCCCTAGCAGCTATCGTTTATATATGGCACATATATCCTGTGACAAGGGATAATGGGTCACAAAGAAGCTTAGTAGGTTCTTTATAATAAGGATGTCACATTAAGACCACTCTTTAAGACTCAGTATACATCAACTTGAAGATAAAACTAGTTCAGAAGCAAATGACACAATCTTGCAAAGGAGTGATGGATGCGCAACATGTTCAAAAAGAGTGTAGTTGATCCGCTGAGAAAGGTACTGGTTTTTGCTTCTCAAAAAAGTCTGAGGATTAATGCGACAATGTTTGGAAACGCTATTTTCTTTAACTAGACTCTGAAACATTCAGTTACAAAATGTAAACTCAAGTTTTACACCTACAGCAATAAAGGTTTAAAAACAGAGATCCTGCTCCTCTGTGAAAATACTGCTTGTTGTTTCGTTTAAAAGTCTGAGGACTAATGCAGCAAAAGTTTGGAAAAGCTGTTTTGATCAACTCGACACTGAAACATTCAGTGACAAAGTGTAAGCTCAAGTTTTAAACCTACAACAATAAAAGTTTTCTGAATTCATAAAAATA
>JBBPDC010052636.1:0-11335 GCA_037974485.1 Hemigrammopetersius urotaenia
GTCTCTGCACTGCGCCCGCCGCCAACGTCGGCGCCGGTTTTGGACGAGACCTGGGGGGTATTCCATTAAACAGGATTAAGGGAAAGTCTGTCTTATTTCAAGGGAAAGTAAGTCACACTTTCCCTTAATTCTGTTTCATGGAATATCCCCCCGGTCGGAACAGTGGTTGGTTGTTTGTCTACCAGAAACAGGTAATGATGCTCCCTCTTCAAGGCTTCTGATTGGTCACCAATGCTATACGGTTCAAGGTTATATCGCCACCTGCTGCCTTGGCATGCTCTTGACAGCGTTTTTTGCGATTTCGTGTGGACGGAGAAATTTTTGAAAACGTGCTCGCGTGGACGGGATATTTTTTAACAACGAAATGGAAAATCTCCGTTTTCAGAAATACCCGTGTACGTGTGGACATGGCCTGAGACAACCAAGGTACATACGATGACATTATATGAGTGGCGTTTTTCAAAATCTTCGTTTTTCTTGTCCACACACAAACGCACAATCGCCACTTTGGCCGGAGTTTTTAAAAACCTACGTTTTCACCGACCCAAAACATAATCAACATCAGTTTTCTCATCCCTGATCTCACTGCCAAGATTCAGAAACATGAACATTATCACATAAGCTGAGACCGCTATGTGCTCCTTGGCGAACTGGTGGCACTGTTAGGACAGGATGAGTGATCAGGGGGGCTATGATCGCGATTACTTTTACATGGATCTTCAAAGGCCTAACATACACAGCACAAGGCAAAAAAGCCAAATACATGATAACAAGCTCATCTAAACTCTTTGAAATATTATTTTGGACTTTTGCACAGTGCTGTATGTAAACAGTGTGTCACTGCTTTAACCAGAATCCGTCTTCTCTGTCCTCTGTGAGGTTTGAGTTTGGTGCAGCCATCTTCATTGCGTGGGGCGGCTCTTTACTGGATGTTCTTGGAGGAGCTCTGTTGGCGGCCTCGTGCCCTAGGGGCAAGCAGGTCTCCAAGTACCCCAAAAACCCCTCTCGTGCCCCTAGCAGCACCAAGGATTACGTGTGACTGCCCTCGGCTGGACATACATAGGAACTGCATGTGGTGAAGGATCCCCTGTAAAGGAAAACTGAACTGGACGTGAAGTAGGTTGGTGGACAACATGTCTAATCTATTGAGAAGGGACTGTGGAAAGTGTCTGATATCAGATGTTATGTGGTTCTTTTTCAGCATTATAGCACTGCAACGGCCTACACACACTGAAAAACTAGTGTTTACATTTTATAATGACCCAAGTAAAGTAACAAGTGTGTTCTGTTTGTTACTGAGAAGAAAAAAAAACTCCCTGTCTCAGGGAGCTACGGTAGGACCCTGTTAAAATACAGTATATTCAGGCACGGTTTGAGATTGAAAAGTGCTGTCTAGGCTTAGATGTTGCTATGAACTGCCATCACCTCTCCCAGAGGGCACACTGGGCTCTGCAGTTACCTAAAATAAAAGGGAAAACTGGAAGAACAGGATTGCAGTGAGCTAAATAGCCTTAAAAGAAGTAGCCACATGACTCCCCATTTCTAGGATTTGTAATTATCTTTGGTGCATGTTCAGCCAAAACCCAGACTGCCAAACAGAGGAAGAAGTAGAGCACATTCCTACTGGGCAACTTGGACTTATGACTTAAAGGTAGTTAACAAGAAAACTGTAGGATGTCCCCTCAACTCTGCTTCACTCACAAATACATAGACAACCTTAACAACACAGACAGTAAGACTAATGTAAGACCTGGTGTAATTATATTCCCTGAGGCAGGTGGTAACACCCCAACAATTTGCGGGCTTTTAGAGTAGACATAATTACACTATATATATAGTGTTACCACCTAGTGGTAGTGGTGTCTTGTTTATCCTGTTTAGTGAATGCATTGTTACTGTAGCATATGGAAAGGATGGTTACATCTCTCCATGTCCAGCTGTTTTTTTATGTTTTTGTTTTATTCATTGCTACACATACTTTATCATAAAATGTCCAAGTGCACAATAAAATGTCTATTTCTACAGTGTTGTACTGTCTACATATTATTTTATACTATATTATGGACAGTTTTATCATGTTCAACTGGACCTTTTTGAATAATTGACCGTTTTGCTATTTACTTAACACAGAAGTTGTTTTTTATAAAAGGCCTATACAAACAGCCTTCACTGAAACCTCCTTATGATGATCTCCTGGTCTTCAGTTCTTGTGTACTCTGGACCTCATTGTCATCTGATCTATACTATTTGCTCCTGATGTGTATATTGCTCAACACATTGTCACAGACATCAAAAATAATTCTAATTTAGCTGTTTTAGAGGTTAGAGGTTTCAGTTGACGTTAATTAAAAGCATGGAAGCTGCCTTTATGTGGGAAAGAAATAGATCATAGGTTTGAATCTTCATCAGTGCTCTTTTTTTTTTTAAATGCAAGTTACATGGCACAAGATAAGTTTTCTCTGATTGCAATGTAAGTTTGATAGACTTTGTATGAAGATTCTGCACTTATTACTCAACTAGACAAGTGCATAAGCTCTTAGTCATGCATACTTTATTCTCAAAAATGCAATTTACAAATACAAAACAATAATCAATTAGCAATTTCCATGCAAGTCAATTATAATTCACCAAGTCCTGCACAGTATTCCGAGATCAGCACAGTCAAATTGCCCTCGTTAAATACTAAATATTACTTTAGATCAAATTCAGGTTCCCAGGCGATACTAATTTCTTTCAGACTGAAGATGAACAATCCCTACAAATGGTGACCATTTAAAATCAGTCCCTGTGAATACATTTTAACGGCTAATGTCGAGAGTGCATAAAAGACGAGCTAAAGACCTGAGTTTCCAAGGTAACAGTAGGTCTTAAGCCAATGCCGCGTTACACGTTAACAGACTTGCACAGAACGTATCTTTCTGTGAGAGAGAAGCATTTGCACCAAACAAGGTCAGTTTGGCCTTTGCCCCCTCAGTAAAGTGCATATTTTTTTTATAAATATAGCCCTGTAGCTTTGAAGTTCACTTTCAATCTCAGTATCAAAATGCAGTGTCAAACACAGAGGTAACCACAGAAACAGAAAATTTAAAGTTACAACTGATGCGCAAGCAATGATAAGAGTGGCAACCTTCGACAGTCCTCAGACCTGAAGCTGCAGCGATGCAGGATGTGAAGGGAGAAGAGTGGTGTGTGGGTCTATCCGCACTGACACTGTAAGTGAATGGGTGTTTAAATGATCCGTGATCGGTACGATTTTGTGAATTTGATGAAAGGATTCATAATTCGTTTTGATTAATGATGTTGGCCTCTTCACAGCTTTGGCACAGTCTGTCATGCTTTAGGCAATACGCGAGACACTGATGGACACAGGGAAGCTCCTGTTGTTGTTCATGATGTCATCCAAGTCTTCATCGTCAATGACCACTGTGTAACAACAGGGACAGGAAAGGTGTTATCACCACTGACCACATTACAGTACATGATTTAAGGATTTATGGTAAACACATTGTGGTTCTTCTGTTTGATCATAATTTCAAAAGCTTTGTATGTAATACAAGGATGTACAAGATAATCACCTTTTTGACCAAAATAAAATGTGTTTCTGCAGTGTCATATGTCAGGTGTTACTCTGTTCAAATCTTTATACATGAATGTTTACATCTCCACATACGTAACTGTCCTCCACACAAAAAGGTATTTCCTCTTTTCAAATGTAATTTTCCTATTCTATTTGGAAACAACTAAGGGCGGCTTTGGGCTTTTTTCAGGACACAGATAATATGTAAGTGTAGTAGAGATCTCTCACTCAAAAGCAGGAAACTCCCAAGTTCATTAAGTCTCAAGAACAATGTGATCAGTGATATGAATGGCAATAATGATGATGAAAAGTAAAGTGGCCCCTTACATTTTACACACCAAAGCACAGCACACAGAGTAAACAGTGTGAAATGTGTTCTCTCCATTTAACCCAGTGGCCAGCCAGCCAGCCACTCTTGGAGCAGTGTGTGGGGACGATCCTTGCTCTAGGGTACATCAGCGGTGCCACTAGCAGACCTGGGATTCGAACTCACAACCTTCTGATTACAGGGGCAACTCCCTAACCTCTCTATCCACCTGGCTGTCATTATTAGCCTCAAGTTCACACATACCTCTCTTGGAGCGTCCGATCTGTCCTAGTTTGGGGGGTCTCTGTATTCTCTGCGGAGGGGCACGGATCTCCGAGGCGCCCCCCCGAGCACCGAGTGGACCGGGCCTGAGTTCACACTCCGCCGGGGGCAGAAGATCCGGCATACCGGCTGTACCATACATGTCCGGGACTGTTGTCTCCTGCTGCACCTCACAGATGGTCTTCATATACTCTCCTCCTTCAGAGCCCTTGGAGCTGCTGCTGCTGTGTTAAACCGGAGCAGGCTGGATCTGGATCTGAGGCCCTCGGTGAAACACCTACGGAGAATAACCGACAACTTAGACCGATATGTAACTTAAACGACTCAATAAGCTACTTAAAGGTGTCCCTTTCAGCAAGCCTACCGGTTTTCCACGACAGGTTGACCGGAGTTTAACGTTAAAACAACAAATATATCAATCCAAACTCTCAAACTTAAACATCCGTTACAGAGGCTCCGTGTCTCCGACGTGTCGAGCCGACCTGTCGGTTGGAAGCAGGTAGAGGCTCTGCCGCAGCCGGTACCGCCTAAAACCCTGCCAGAACAGCTTCTTTCGACGACACCGAGAAACATAAAGCGATGACAAACGAGCTCACCTCGTTTTCTGTCTCTTCTTTGGCGGGAGTGAAGTTTTTAAGCCTCTCGAAACGACGACGACGTCCTTCGTGTTTCAGTGCCGTGGGGAAGCAAAAGAGCTGAGGTCTGTTTTTTTTAAAATACACCCGTATTCAGAACTAGACCCGTCCTTCGGTGTGAGGAACGCACACCATTGGTGAATTTTCTGTGTGTAGTGACTATGGGCCAATCCTCGCACAGATAGTGGGACAATAGTAACCAATCACATGCGGAGAAGGTGGCATATGCCTGAATAGAGGTGGTTAACAAAAAGAACGTGGCAGCAAGTGTCGTCAGTGTTGTTTGGGGATTTCCTTGGTCGGAGTCTGAGTGTGTCACTGTAAGGGGGGCGGGTTAAGGGGGGGTAGTGGGGTGCTTGTGTAGGCTACAAATGTGGTAGGTGGACAGTGCCTGACATTAGCCTTCCACCCACAAGGAGGTTACAGAACAGTAAGTTACACAAGACTCAGCTCAGCTCACAGCCCACACGTGTGTAGGTAGTTTTCGGCATGGCTCAGTCTCACACAGTGGAGGTGTTTGTACAGCTTAAATGAAAGATTCAAGATGTTATTTGTCACATACACAGTTATACACATGCAACATGAAGTGTAATGTAAGACTGAGACCACACATTTATTATATTTTGTGCATAATGGGGCAGCTGGTGTCCTAGTGATTAGGAAGTTGCCTCTGCAGTTCGAATCCTAGGACTGTTAGTGACACCGCTGAGGTACCCTCGAACAAAGTACTGTCTTCACACACTGTTTCCCAGGAACCCCTCGATGGTGGCAGCCCCTGGCATCACGAGTGAAATACAGAGAAATAATCCCACCCTGTTCAATCTGAGTGCTAGGCTGTGCTGTGTTCATGTGTTACTAAAAGTGTCCACATTACTTTACTGGTCAAAGTCCATTAGTCTATGTTCTTCAGAAGGTTGGCTATTTCCATTTATCATTATTTTTCAAATCGGTTCATTATGATGTCAGAGACCAAAACTGACCCTAGAACAGCAGAAACACCTCCACAGTCCCACACGCGAAAAGTAACCCAGAGTGTGTCCTGAGACGTTTCTTCCAGTTTGTGTATAATCGTGACTAACAGGCTGTATTTATCATTGTGCTTTCTTATTTTGTAACTGAAATATAAATGGTCAGATTTTTCCAGGCAAATATTTCCTCCTGTATCTGATGATGAAAACACAAGAAGGAGACTTCACATACCTACCACACTCTTTCTGATCCCCTTCACACACACTGGTTTGTGGGCTGAGAGTTTGTTATCCTGAAATGCAGCATTATAGTTGTAATGTTCTCTGCAGACAGTGCAATAACTAGAGAATAGAATAAAGAGAGAGATTAATAGAGAAATGGACAAAGCAATACAATCTACACAAATGTAAACTATGTAAATATAACAGGATAAACCCACAATGAAGTAAAGTAACAGTGAGTGTTATCTTAGTCCATGTTTATCAGGCCTGTCAGAGCAAGAAAGCTGACTAAATTAGGTTGGCTAATTCCATTTTGGTTGTTCTTCCATTTATTATTACTATTCCTACAACCTCATTTTGAATCTGTTAATGATAATATCAGAGACCAAAACTGACTCTAGATCAACAGAACTGTGAGGCCTTTGATTAATATCGGCTCTACGTCACTTTATTTAACAGAGCATGTGACAGGCCAGAAGAGGAAAACTCCATCAGCAAGCTTTTCCCTTTCCATTGCAAATGTTAGGTGTACCCACATGACTGTTTTGCATTGCACTGTGGAAACATTCTACACATGCAAATGTACAGCGTTCTCATAAACAGTGCAAAGTCCAGTCTTCTCAGGTTTCGAACACGACTAAAAAGCACAAGTTAATCAACATTTCAGTGTCACTCTTCTAAAAATAAACATGAATAATAATTAGTCCTTTAAACTGTGATGACATGGTGTTCTTGCTGTAGTTTCTGGCTTGATATTTGACTATATTAGGAAAATGTAACATTTTAGTGAGGCAATGTGTTTCACTGAAAATAAATCCATGGAGTTTATGTTTTAATACATAGATAGATAGATAGATAAACGGAAAGATAAATAATTAAATGGTTGGCATCCCAGATTATCCTCTGCCATCTACTCTAATCCATATTCTACTTTTTAATGATTCGATGTGTCCTCTGGCAAACCATAGTTTAAAGTGTGACACACTGTCACCCTGAGTCATCAATTATAGTGGGGTAGATCCTTCAAATGAGGTGAGATACAGGGTTGTTGATGTTTAGAAATTAAGCATTTTCTATCATTACTAGAAGAAGGGTTCTGTTTTATGGCCTGTAACAACAGTTGAACTCCTCTTGATGTTATACAGAAGGATTTTTGTATTATAGAGAGTAACCACAGAACCAGGTAACATCTCCATTTATCACAAGTGAACACACAACAGCCCAACACACACAGTGTGAATTGTTCTCTGTATTTAACCCATTCATTGGGCAGCCAGCGCGTGGAGACGGTGCCTTGATCAAGGGCATCTCAGTGGCTGTGCTGGGATTTGAATCCACAACCTTCTGACCACAGATGCAACTCCCTAACCACCAGACCACCAACCCTTTTATGCTTTCAAAGTTATACGTAAAAATTGCTCTGAATCCTTGAAAACCTATTTTTAATGGTACCCTTAAAAACAACCAGATCTGTGATGCACTTGTCTGGAAGAGACACATACAGAACAGTGGGTTGAAATGAGAGATGGACCTTCCTCCATGGGTTACAGTTTGAAGGTTATTACATTCTAGGGTTGCCAAGACATCAATAAATCCAAGAGGCTGCCACCTCCATGACGACATAAATCCATAAATAATGCAAAAGTGGGATGATCACTGAGAAGGTTTGCCAAAAGAAAGCCTCACACGCCGAAGCACCTGGACTGGGACGAGTTCTCTGATCAGATATGCCAAAAATAGAGCTTTTTGATTGTGAACAACAAAGGTGGATTTGGACTTAAATGAGCTCGCATTTTAGAGAGTTATCATGTATGGTGGTCCTGGGAATCCAGACAACCTGCATGGTATCACAGACTTAATTGCATACCTGGAGATTTTAGATCAAAATCTGTCTGTTTTTGCTAAGTATGTCACGGATGGATCTTGCAACAGAACTGCACTAAAGGTTCTAAAACTGTTCTTGGTTTGAACATACAGATCTAGGAAAAACATTTAATTGCTACAGAAAGGTTGCATCTTTTTATTTTAAAAAAGTTTTTCACCCTATCAAAAATGTTCTATTTACAAAAATGGTTCTTAAAGTTCTATTTGTTAATATTTTTAGGGATCCAAAAGACATGACTCCAAAGAACCCTTCATTTTTAAGAGTGTATGATTCAAAGTGTCCCTCTAGAAACACAGAAAAGTGGCTCACTGACCTCAGAAGCAGGCTTTTCCATGGATCATTCCAGTCTCGTGATCTAAACCTAATATGTGTTCTTCCACCACATACAAGAATATGACAGTTTCTAGAGGTTTCATTAACAAAGGATGATCCACAAACTGCACAGTGAGCCAGTGGTTGTGCTATTAGAATTTTTAAAAAAGATGGAGGAGGATGGGTTCCCATTTTGAGTCTTGGTTCCTCCTGAGGCTTCCTCCTCCCACTTGATTCTGTAAAGCTGCTTTGTGACAATAAAAAGCGGCATATAAATAAAATCAAATTGAATCGGGTTGAATAGTGTATATGGGATATGCCTTGCTTCAATCAGTTTTACCTCTCTAAAATGTTGGCTTTCTCTCAGGAGACCAGGTTGAGGAACAGCAGATGCTTTTTTCATTGCCTTTTGCTCACATTTAAGAAGGATTTTTCTTCAGGACAGCAGCTTTTCTGAGATTTCACAAGGCCAATCAATCAGTGGTGGATAACTTTATTGTCCCAATTAGTTGGTTTGATGCCACACATTGCAATCACACACCTTAAAACCTCCTTATTTTTTCTAGGGTGGTTATGGGTACAGCAACACAACAAAAGCCTCCATTCACAAACATTCATTCATGTAAGAGGTATGTTTGGACCTGTTGAGACCTATTTGTCCCTGCCAGTTTTTTAAACCCAATATGTTTACAGAAAGGCAGGGTGATCATTATCGCATTATCAAGAGGCATAAAAGCAAGAAAGAGACCTCACCTCCTCTACTGAGAGTGGGAGCAAAAGAAGCAGTTGTTGAGCCCATACCAGCCAAAAGATGTCCAAGCTCTCCTTGATGATTTTCACCTTGGTCATACTGACCACTATTTTATGCAACCACTCAGGTAATAAATCTGTCATTTGCTTTCCTGTCTGTATGGTTTTAATGTCTGTGTAGATATGATGAATGACAATGCATCTGTGGAAAACATGGGTTTGAAGTGATTTTGTAATCTGCGTTTCATGCTAATTATAATTTTTTTTGCATATTCATCAGTATTTTCTCGACGAAGGCAGAGCCCTCAAAAAATGCCTTGCTGCACATGCAAAGGTGAGTATGTGCTTTGTCTATGTGTTAGAACTTTCTAATGCATACTGAATATATATATATATATATATATTTAAAAACTTCTCTCTCTCTCTCTCTCTCTCTCTCTCTCTCTTTCTTTCTCTCTCTCTAGTCTACAAAGACAACTTCAAACCCGCGAAGAAACATTTTCCTCCAAAAGATGGTGTAGTGTGTGTTTGTAAGAAGCATCATACATGTGAATGCAGAGACAGTGACGGCAATGCGTATTGTGAGTAGCCTACTGCTTCTTTATTGGGAGGAATTCCACTTTATAGTTTAACACTTTCCAGTCCCTGCGTCGTAACAATGACACAGTCAGTTTTCTGTGTACTTACGGAATGATGAATCTTTCACTATAAGTCTGCATAAGTGTTCTGTTATTATTCATTATTTATTATTCATTCCTTAATATTAACAAGAAAGTCACCCTATGGCTATTTGTTGTCATGAAAAGACTAAAACAGAAATCTCTCTTTTTCTTTCTCACCAGTGAGCAGAGATTACATCGAGTTTATGAAGAAACGTTTTCCAAAGGGGAATGTACAGTGTGTTTGTAAGAGGAAATGCAATGGTGGGTTTTTGGATAGTGGAATGTTTTGTCCTCATGTCATGTCATTATAGAGGCCAAGCATGATCTCACCTGAATTTCTTCTTCCATCCAGGTGTCAAAGAAAGAAATGGATCCCGTTACAATGCTCCCACTCCTCTTTAAACTGTCAGAGCTTTCTTGTTCTTCAGTGTCTGACTGCCTGCAATGTAATATGTACTGTAGCTTCATCAGTTTAAAGTAACAGATTTGTTTTTTTATCTAGAACTTTTGTGATGTTGCATGTTTTTCTGACATGTGTACCTTTTTAACCTTAATTCAACTGTACAGTTTCTTTCCTATGCCCTTTTGTTACATTTACTCACGGATACTGAATATATGTATCTGTTATTTTAGATGTTTATGATTAAAGGTGTGATCAGTGCCAAAATGGTTTTGCGCCCTCATTCTTTGACCCATAACAGTGTTCTATCATAATCATACACCGAATTCTGACTGATTTAGACCCTAACCTAACCTACTGAACATGTTCCCACAGGCCACTGACCTCCCTGTGGGAAAAAACACTTAGTTTCAGACACGCTGCATATTTCCTACATTGCTCTGTCTATCTGAGCGTTACATCAGCACAGTTGCTAAGGGGCCATGATGCTATCATCTGTTTAAGTGTCAGGTTCAGGGAAACTCTCCAATTATATGTGAACAGCTTCATATAATAGCATTTTGTCTTACTGCTGATGATTACGGCAGTGTAGAGTGACTCTGAATACACAATCACATCATTTTCATGGTAAATGTGAAACATTTTACATTTCTCAACAAGAAGAGAAAGGTAGATGACAAACATTTTGAAAGACTCATTTTAACAAGGAGTTGGTGCAATTTTGTTGCCAATTCACCACAGACAATGTTCTTAAGCCTTGAGAATAAGTAAGTGAGAATAATGTGTGTGTGTGTGTGTGTGTGTGTGTGTGTGTGTGTGTTTCACTGATACAAATAGCTGGGTGGACAAGTGGAGGGACAAAGCTAATGATTTTTAAAAGTGATCATGGGGGTCTTCCCCTAATATAATGGTGCACTTGCATACAAGACATAACAAGCTACAATTACAACCTAAAAGTAACAGTAGAATAAAATCCCTTCACACTATTTCCCTTCACAAAATGTAAATGACAAAGTAAATTCAGCATCATTCTGTCTGGGAGTTAGTTAGATTAGATTAGATTCAATTTTATTGTCATTAAACATGTATAAATAAACATGTATAAATAAACATGTATAAATGCACATGTATTTTTGTACCATCGGAGTACATCAGGTCTAAAATATCACCTCACCTAACCTAGCAGTCTGAGCCTGATCACAGCGCCAGTGTGTCACGGTTAGGCCAGTGGCCGGTGAGGGCCACTGTTTTTGGTTGTGTTTGGGTCTTTTATTTTGAATCCCTGTTCTGTTCCTGTGTCACATGTCTTTGGTTTTCACCTGTTTGTGTTTTGCC
>JBBPDC010052647.1:0-11335 GCA_037974485.1 Hemigrammopetersius urotaenia
CCAGGGAGACTGTCCCCTGTAGTTAGGCAATGGAAGTCGCTTTGGATAAAAGCGTCTGCTAAATGCCGTAAATGTAATAAGCTTTGTAGGCTTCAGTCACTACAGCAGCAGTAAAAACAGCAGTGAACTGACAGGAGGAAGGAAGTCGTTTTTCTGCTAAACACAAAGTACATTGTTAGTTTGGACATAGTACACAAGATGAAACCATTTACACTAAAAAGCTGCAGAAAACAGGGCTGATTTGTTGATGGTCTTGAGAGGGAGGTGGTTCAGAAGTTTCAATTTTGTCAGTGTGATTGGCTAGAGCTATTTATAAAACATTCAGGGCTACAGCCCCAGGAGCCCAGGCTTATCGACACCCTAGACAGGGTAGGTTGTGAGAACTGCAGTGCCACACAGGTATATATTGCTTACAAACAAAATTCGGGAATAACTTTCTAAAACAAATCATGTTTATCATGCTCTGTAATGGTTTTTGGTGTGTGATGAGACTGCTTATGAATAGAATTCAACTTGAATAACATTCAGTTGATAAAACCTGAACGTTATTCAAGTTTTAACAACAGACTATTGTTAAAAACTGCATTTCAGTCCAGATAACCAGATCAAGGGTAACCTCTCTGTGATAAATTCTGAAAGTTGTGGTGATTTTAGCAGAGCAGTGCTGCTGTCTGTTTAAACCTTCAAAATAAAGATAGAAAGTGTGTGTGTGTGTTTGAGACAGAGAGAGAGAGAGAGAGAGCGTGTATGTTCATGTGTTGGCGTGCATGTGTTTGTGTTACCATCGTTCTGGTATTGTTCGGGTTAAGATACCCTAATCAGCAGAACGGAAGGCCTAATTGATTGAATTCAGAAATCCATGTGCTTTTCCATCTCCTTTATTTTACTTCTGGATGGCATTCAGAATCTTGAGTTTATTAAGCAGTGAAGCATATCATTAAGCCTCCAATTTGCATCTTTTTTCACTTTATTCTTATCATTTATCATTTTTCTTCTTCCAAAGAGCTAAGAGTGCCAGCTGTAGATTTGCACTTTTGGAAGTCATTAGTCTTTACTTTGTTCATCCTGTGTCACATGTTGACTCAGATCCGAGGGGTGGACAATACTATTGATTTTCTTTTCAATAATATCCCAGTGCCATCTACTCTTACTCGTTAAAGTGTTCTTAAGAACATGAAAAATGTTTTCGCGATTTCTACCGTAAATACTGGTAAATGCAAACCCAAAATTATACGTTGCTTTGGTAATAACTAACTGTTCAGTCCAGGCCTATCAGTGAACTATTGTTGTACTTTTTTATAGCACTTTTGTATATAACACTAATTATATATAATAATAATTATATTTTCATATTATTTGAATTATATTGAATGCTTATGCAACTTAATAATTTATGTAGTTTCCTTTAAACAAACATATACATTAAAGCACTTGGTGAAATTTTTTGTGCAAAGATCCACTCCACTCCCCACAGATGAAAGCCAGAATGTGACTAAGGCCTCATTTACACGGTCAGTTAAATGTGACCCAATTACGATTTTTTGCTCATATGTGACACGGATCGGATCTGTTCCATGACAGTGTAAACAGGAAAAAAACGCATGCATTCGGATATTTTGAGATCGGTTTCAGGCCTCGTTCATATGTGGAAATAAATCACATATAAATCACATACGTGCCAATGCGACTGTCATGTAAACAGGCAGATCAAATTTTCCTAGGCATTGTTGCCACCAGAGAGCGACCCCCGAGGTGCTTCTGCGAAGGGATGGCCGGCGAAATGTCGTGTCGTTGTAAGAGAGGAATGCTCATTCTAAAATTTCGGACCCATTGCTCCTCGCTAAAGCCCGCCACAATATTCTTCCACCAATCCTGAGATCTCACGCACCCAGACGTTCCTCTGCATGGTCGAGGCCATAATAACTGAAGCATATGCGCAGCCTGCAATAATCACCCTTTTCCTTCTTCTCCGCCTTATAATCATGGTATTATTTGGCGAATTTTGCATATCGCAGAGCTAGCATCACGTCCATCTCGGCTACTGTGTGGTGTAACAACCCCCCTTTGCTATAGCAAGTGTAAACAAGCAAATCGGATATTGGTCACAATTAAAAAAAACATAAGGAACATAAGGAAAGAAAATCAGATATAGGCAACAAATCAGAATTGAGCATCATGACCTGCAGTGTAAACGAGGCCTAAATGCACATAATCTAGACTTATCATAGTACAGTTAAACTTGGATTAAATATATGCACTGACATAGAACTGAAACTTGTCAAGTCATATGTCTAGTCTTGTTGGCCTGATTTCAGTCCCCGTTCATGGTGTGTTGTGTCTAATGTCGAGCTGGACTCGAAGGCCTGTTCTGGCAGTGAACCTTTACATCGCCAGCAGGGTCCCAGTGCAGTCACAAAGAGAGATCTTAGCCACTGATTGGATAATTAGCAGGAAGGCTGAATGAGCTCTGAAGGATTTTGCTCATGGGTAGAGTGGAGAGCAGTTTGAAAGCTACTTAATCAGTTCCCAAAGCAAGTCTCTTAAACCTTTTAAACCCTTCACACCAGACACGTTTCCACTGTCAGAAACTCCAGTCTGAGTCTGGGTACAAAACAGCTGATTTTCAAATAAACCAGAATTGTTAGCAGCTCCTTTATGCTCTGTTCGACACATAGACTATTTATCCTGAATGGAAAAAGAGCGTAATGAGCGTAGTGCTTCCAGACAGAATTTCATTGAAATATAAATAAGGTCATCAAAAAAGCCATACATTTGATTTATCCGTGATGAATCAGGTGGTCTTCCTTTCTCTCTCTCTCAGAACACATTACAGATACATTATGAATATAAAGCACGATGGGCAGCGCTGTATAATCTCGTGTGTGTTGTGTGATCTTGTGTGAGTGGATGTGTTTGTGTGTTGTCTGAAATGCAGTGGTATTTAGCCCCTTTGTCTCTGAAAGTATTACTCAGTTAGTCACATCAGCCCTTATTATCCATTTGGCTTTATGTAGTACTCAATAACTACTGCGCACATTACTGTATGAAGTTACGAGTGTGGGGTATGAAGGTCCAAACTGGCCGTCATTAGGGTTGCGTATTAAAGAAAGTAATTAATGGAGGTTCAAAAGTTTAGTTCAGTTTATGAAACACAGCACAATAGCAGTCTTTTAAGTAGGACACGGTATGCTGAGTCACTGCCATGGCTTATCTACAGTACAGGACAGGAGCTCATGTCTGCGTTCATCCACTCCGCAGCCCTTTCTTCAGCTTTGCAGTAAAGAATTGTGCAATGATAGCAGAGATGAGAAGAGGTGAGTGACACAGATGAGTTTATAATCTCATTTTGGTAATTTCTACTGACACGCTGTGATCAACATCAGACGCTGGGCCTGCTGAGCCAAAGGGCAAACAGTGAAGGGGTGGGGGGTGATGAAAGACAAATGCAATAATGTTTGCCATGCACTTTGTTTTACTGACGCTGGCTTGTATGGATTGAGTGAAATTCAACTCACTTCATCCAGAGAAGGAAATATTTTGATGAAAGTATGCTTCTCAGTTTGTAATAGTCAAGTTTACAATATATCACAATATAAGGGGTGGAGGTAGCTCAGTCGGTAGGATTCTTGCCTCCGGACCATGAGGACCACTGGGTCCCTGAGCAAGACCCTTAACCCCAAGTTGCTGCAGGGAGACTGCCCTCAGCAGTTAAAAGTGTCTGATAAATGCTGTAAATGTAAATATATAACTGTTTCCAATCAGTCCTAATGTAATAGTTGTTTAAATGTTTATAATCTGTGTCATAAGTGCTTAACTTCATATTTAATCCTGTAATTACTCTTTTGCATTGTGTTTGTGCAGTGGCACTTTAGAATGAGAGAAATATGGTACCGTAACACAAATCTCCATTTGACTGTGGCCAAAATGAGCATAAAAACTACTGCCACAACTGCACTTACTATGGGGCAGATTTTATTAAGTTAAGAGAGGAAAATAACACTAAAATGAAGTTATCGCTATAGTCTGTCAACATCCTGCTGGTGTTTCTTTTCTCCTGTGCATTTCATACTCCTGTTCTCTGCCTGTTTTCTTGCAGTTCTCTTTTGTTTCCCTCCACCAGTTGTAGCGACTGCTTTGTAATTTAGCCAAACAGCATGTATGTCACTGGGGTCACTTCTGCCCCCGATGTCCCTCTCTAATTGAAATGCCATTTAATTTACGTACAGCTCTCTGATTACATGCTGGGGGGCCGGGGAGCTCAGAAAACAATTTAATTTTATGTTTTGTATCTCATTCCGTAACCCTGATGCTTCCTTTGATTGCCACGGATCGTCCGGCATGTCCCTCCTTAAACAGTGGCCTTTAGGGTGATGTAATTAGAATTTAAAGGCCACAGGTCAGGGAAGAGTTGTATAATAGAAAGAAATGACCCTGCTTATACTTCAGAGTGGGCACCATCCTCAGAAGCGGTGGATACTGTTTGACTGGAGTGATCTGCACCTGCAAAGTGTCATATCCGCATGCTTTTGACTAAACTTTGCACAGTAATATGTAACAGTGTGAGTGATTGTGATTGGACCTTTGACACTGGAATTGCGTAACTGCACAAGGGTTTACATTTTAGAGCCAGTTATCCCTCAGAGGGAAGTAAAATCAAGCAGACTGCAGCCTCCTGCAGGGAGCTTCACGCTTCATTCCTTCAGATCCACAGGCACAGCTCTCTCTCTCTCTCTCTCTCTCCCTCTCTCCCGCTCTCTCCCTCTCTCCCGCTCTCTATCTATCCTGCTGTAATTAAATGAACATTTACGTCTGATTTCTCTCTCTGACAATCAAGGATAATTATAGCACATTTCAACACAGCCTGCTGAGATGGGTAAGCAAATAATACACAGCAGAAGGATTGTTCAGATGTGTATGCGCGGGTGTTTGCGGGAGCCTGTGTATGCGTTCCCCTTTATGTGTTTCTCTGTTGACATGTTCTGCCTCAGAGTGCACTAGTTAGTGTGAGAAGTCAAATGTGTTTGTTTGTGAGTGTGTGTCTGTCAGAGGAAAGCCTGAAAGCTATTTCATCCTATTATCTTCATCAAAAGCGAATCAAACATGTGATCTGTTTTATCTGTTTGATCCTTTTAAGTGGTCTATTTTAAATTACGTAAGCAAAGTGTTTTCCTTAATTAGCCTCCTGTGTGTGAAGGGGGGTCAGGTGCCTTGCCCTTTTGCCCATAATATTCTTTTTGGCCATAATATGCTCTTAGTTTATATTCCCTTACTTGACATATAGTTTATGTATATATTTTACAATACTAGATTGTATAGTGTACATTTTATACTGTACTGTTGGTATTCTATTCTATTCTATTCTATTCTATTCTATTCTATTCTATTCTATTCTATTGTTTTCGTAATTGTTGCTGCTCTTAACTTTGTGCTGAACACTTTCTGGCATTACAAAGCAAATGTCCCACTTGAGGGACTAATAAAAGTTTGTTTTTATCTTATTTTATTTTGTTCCCCCCCCTTCCCCCTATACATCCCCCCATTCCCTGCAATACATTTTTTCGTGGATAAAATTTTTCAGATTGCCACAAGGATGCATTTTTGGTTCACCTGTCCCTCAGTCTTTTAAGAAACTGCCCCTCTAAATTTTTCTTTAAGGTCCTGGTGTGCATATACCAATCAGCTAGAACCTTAAAGGCACTGATAGTTGAAGTGAATAGCATTCATTTTCTCATTGTAATGGTAGCTGTCAGGGTGGAATATACTGGGCTGCAAGCAAACTGTCAGTTCTTGAAGTTGCTTTGCTGGAAGCCGGAAAAAATGGCTAGTGAAAGAATCTTAGCAACTTTGATGAGCCAAATTGTGGTGGCCAGACAACTGGGTCAAAGTATATCCATAACAGCAGGTCTTTTTGGGGTGTTCCTGGTATGTAGTGGTTAGTAGCAGAAAAATGAACATCTGTGGGATGTGCTGGACAAACAAGTCTGATCTATGGAGGCCCCACTTTGCAACAAACAGGATTAATCAAGATTAATGTCTTGATACCTCAGCACACCTTTATAGGTTTATAGGTTCATGGAGTCTAAAGCTTCACAGGTCAGAGCTGTTTTAGTGCAAAGTAGTAGTGCAATAAAGTGCAGAAATGTGTTCTCTGTAGAGGTTGTTTACTCATTTCTAACAAGACATGTCAGTTGACTAAGGGTGGGGGGTAAATATTTGCACATATTTGATATGTTTCCTTTAAGATTTGATCCTCACTTTTGAAGTATTTTGAGGTATTTGAGGTGTTTTCTTCTTAAATTCCAGTGCTATTCAGATTTCACAGGTGTGTAATCTCCAGCTCTGCTCATTCTGGACACATGTAACATTTCTTTGTTTTTACAGCTTCCTTCAGATTCGTTTTAGAAGTTATCGCGTAGGTTTTCAGACAGTTCACTGGCTTGTTCATGATGCGAATGATTGTTTCCCATCCTCTTGTGGCTAATAGTCCTGTTTCTGGTTTATTTTCAAGCACAATCTTTGATTTGAGTCTTGATTCAGTCAAGTATCCTTTTGTTTGATTTTTTTTTTTAGGTACTTTTCAAAAGCTTCAGCAGCATTCAAAGGAATCTCTTAGTATCCAACTTTCACACTCATAGAAGAAATAGAAAAGACAATTGCCTGGACAATACTATCTTTCTGTGTATCATCATCACATCTGAAGATCTTTTTAAGCTTCTTCATCCTGATCTCCGTATTTCTTGACAAGTATTAATAAGCTGACAGGTTATTAATAATTGATTCGAGTAAGCAAAAGTGGTCCACATCATCTTCAACAATAGTAAACTTTGCAGGCTCTTCTGTTGTCCTAAACTTTGTTTTCATATCGAGCTGACGCCCAGTGTTCTCATGCTGTTCCTTTAGTTTTCTTCAAGTTTGCTTTTTTCTGCTATGAATGTTGTACATAAAAGGTTATCAGTATTTCTTCCATCAGTCACCCTGCAGTCCTATTATAATTTCAGCAGGATGAATTTGTATGATAATGCTATGCAGTCCTGTCTAACTCCTTTGCTGATGAGGAAGCAGTCTGGTTCATATATCTTTTGTTTTTAAATAATTTGTACACACTAGTTATCAATTGCAAAAGTGTTCTAGTGAACAAACCAACAGAACTGATCTAAAAAAAGTTTAGCCCCATCAGTGCCGCTATGCTTTTTAACACAGAGTGGGTCTGCCTATACAATGATTCATAAGGACATGACTTGCACTTGTGTGTGTGTGTGTGTGTGTGTGTGTGTGTAATTAGATCTGCCTCGTTGAGTAGTGTCAGATAAGGAAAATTGCATAGAGACCATAATGAAATCACCACAGTCCCTGGCCATGTTGGAGCATAGGGGTTAAATATGCAGTATAAGGACACATGACACAGTAATGCCATTACTGCCCTGGCCTGTTGGATTGGTTCCATTAGCAGATTTCTTAGGAAAGGAGAAGGAATGTCGTTGTGCTCGCTTAAAACACATCCATTTTTACTGTGTATTTTCTTGTACTCTGTAGTTATATGAATCCACATGTTTTTTTTTTTTGAATGGTTGAAATCAAAGGTTAAATAATGAGGTTTTCTGTTTGTTTTGTTTGTTTTTTTCTGTTTGTTTTTTTTCCTCCTGACTCTAACTAAAGCGTCGTACAGTATGTCTAGTGGTTGCAAGTGCAGAGCATGACTCTGGTTAGAGAGTGCTTCAAAAGAAAGACCAGAGAACTCTATGTTCCTCAGATCATGCTTGTGAAGGACCTTCAGACATGGCAGCTGGAGTCTTTCTACAGGGCATTTGACAGACATGAGAAACATTTTGTAGCATAAAGTAAGCTGTTTATGAGAGGAATGTCAAAATGTTAGAGTGTTTGCTGTATATGTGTGGACAAGCTGTTTATTGTTGCAATGTCAGTCTGCTTTTTTGAGCATATTGCAGGCTTCCTTGGTACTTGAAGCAGCAGTAGAAATGCACAGCTAAAAGAGCATAACTAGCCCAGTTTAAAATAAGAGTTTAGTGTGGTGCATTAGGATGGAAACCATTATCCTCTTGGTTTCCATCGTATTTCATGAGATACTGCTGTTTCCTCATGCCACTACTGGTTCCTTTTTTTCTGCATCAGACCTCATAAAACAGAATACGGATTGTGTATTATAAAAATGTCTTGTGATGTGATATGTTTGTCGTATTGCCCACCCCACAGCTATATTGATTGTTAATTAGATGAGCACTGTAGCATGTCACTGTGCTGCCTGGTATAACTAGAGATTTAGAGATAACTAGTGTGACATTGAGTATGCACACGTTTAAAAGAATAAGTGTTAGAATATACTGGTACAAAAGTATTTTATATTGAAAATGTGTTAATATGGGATTTGTGATACCTGTGATTTGTGAAAAAACACAAATTTGAAATGTGGTAAAACAAATGTTATAGTGCTTTGTGTTCTCTCAGCAGTACAAAAAATGTGAAAGTTATATTCTATATGGAAAGTTAGCTGAAGGTATGCAAATATTTGTTACAAAATTAGTACATTACATATTTTTAAATAATTTAGCACAAAAATGCGTAAAAAAAATCACATACTGCCACGGAAAAAGCAAAAAATGAGCGAATGACTGAAGCCGAGAACTCTGAACCGTGACTTTGAGGAGGTTTGCTGTATTTGCTGTTTGCTGTATATGTTTTTTTAATGAAAGAGATTTATGTAGTACACCAGGGGTGCCCAACTCCAGTCCTGGAGGGTTGGTTCCTTAAACACATTCACTAAACAATAAATGAGTGCTTCCATCTGGACTATTTTACTGAATGAGGTGCAAAAAAGCATTTAATAAGAGCAGAGCTCATTTACTGTACATACCACAGACTTCAAGGCATGGCAGCAAAACCAGCGTGTTTAGTTCTAAAGGTTAATTAGAGGTTGTAAAATGCTCATGTGGTATTATTATGACTCATGGTACATGAACCCACATAAATGTCATAAATGGAGTTTGAAGGAAAAAGTAAATAGAGGAAATGTTTGCATTTGCCTTAATTCTCAGCTTTTAAGAGAAGTTAGAAAAAGGTCATGTTTTTAAAAGACCGTATTAATGTCGTAAGTGGACCTACAGGAAGAAAAAAATTAAATGAAGGGGACCTAGAGGACATAGGCCCTTTAAATCTAGTTAATACCTAGTTAATGAGATCTAGTTACTCTTATAAGATTGCTATAAGGATGTCATCAGTTTACCAAACATTATCATTTTAAGTTATCATTTTAAGTTAAACTAGCGAAGCAGTCTGATTCCACTGACTGATTGTTTAGCTCTGAAGTGCAGCCCTATTTTTAACCTCTCCATGTACCCTATGAAGTATGCAATTCTAACAGTTATTGGTGTGGATTGACTTGAGGGCTGTGTGAATATTTTTTTTGCCACAGCTTGTTTGCCAAAAGACTGATGACTGAGGCTGATGTGTGTTTTTCACATTCTCATAGAAGATGGTAAATTAGGTAGAAGATGACCTGAAAACAGGCTACCAAGTCTTAGAATACTCCCAACATGTAGGCCACACTCACACACATACACACACACACACAGATGCACACATACACACACTCACACCCCAAATGACACTATTTCTATGTAAGTGAACTTTGGCATATCCTGAAGCGGTTTTCCGCTGCAGGCGGTGTGTGTTTGTGTGTGTTTATCCATGTGTGTGTGTGTGTGTGTTTATGCATGTGTGTGTGTGTATGGTGGCCTCTGGGTGTTCTTATTGAGTCACTAGGTGTTCCTATTGAATCACAAGGCCTGTGACCATGCGAGAGTAAAGTTGTCAGACGAAATCAAACCCGTACTCACAGCAGCACGCAGGCGAACTGGGCTGACCTGGAAAGCCCTTTAGTCTCACTAATAAGAACACATCTCCCTCAAACCCTTACCCTGCACCTACACTTTGTTGCTGTGTTGATTTCGCCTAACTGTTGCTCACGACCAGATTGTGGGTGTTAGTAATGCCATTTTGAATAAGTGAGCTACAAATATATTGCCAGGAGATGCATCCATTTTCTAAAAAAAAATGTATTAAAAACATATTTTAAATGTATTTATTATGTTCATATCTTCTTTGCTGCATTTGTTGTATAATCTTTTCTTAAAGATAGGCCTCTTAATATATTGCCCAATATATGCTTTAACCCAGAAATCAGGTGCATTCATGTTGAAAAATATATATTTGTAGGGAATTAGTTTTTCTACAAATAGTGTTATATTCCTTAAAACACTGTAGCTTCACCTTGGTTGCAAACTTGCATTAGGAGATGTCAATATGCATTTATGAAGACAATGCTGGCTGCTATGGAGTTTAAGAAAATGTACCACAGCGAAAGTATGAATATAATATAAGATGCATAAATATAAGAGGAAAACCTTTGCCCTCTGATTCACAGTTGCTGCTCAGTTGCATAAAGTTGATCTAAAACTCAGCTTTTTTATTGCCAGGTGACTCACTGTGCCTTGTCAGTAGTCTCAGTATAGTCCATTAAAAATGAATGACCCTGAACGCAAGGGTAGTTTTACAAAACCTCTGCCTGACATCAGAGAGTCTGGCCTGTTCTGGTGCTCAGGCTGGCCAATAACTATCATTTGAGTGACATGCAAAACAACGAATCACAAACCATTGTTTTTATGATATGTATGGGCAAAACATCAGAGGCTGAGACGTCAAAAGATAAAACAAACAAAACATTAAAAATAATTAATAACATATTTGATTTCTTTATTTTTCATTCCTAAACCACTTCGACACCTCTGCATCACCTTAATAAAGAGCTGGATGCGGTTTGAGGTGTTTTGAGAGAAGTTTTGGGAATGCGGGTGACTAATGACTTCTATTGTTTATTAGCAGCACTAGCCTTGTTAGCTCCAGCTCAAAATTAATAAAGCAAATTTTGGACACTAGATGATCAACTGTGTCTGGGGTAGGGGTAATTTTTCACAGAAACATTCCTAGCTATCATAGAATATATAAAGTATACCCTGAAAGGACTCTTTATTAGGTACACCTGGTTTTTATCTACACGCACTGGCTATTTTATCAGCTCCATTGACCACGTAGATACACAGTTACAGCCTGTAGTCCATCTGTTTCTCTGCACCATTTGTTAGATCTTTACCCCGTTCGTCAGTGGTCTCTAATGGGCGGGTATTATTTGCATGATGGATCATTCTCAGGTGTTCTGTTAGGGAGAGAGAGAGAGAGAGTGTGAGAGTCAGTGTGTGTGTGTGTGTGTGTGTGTGTGTGTGTGTGTGTGTGTGTGTGTGTGTGTGTGTGTGTGTGTGTGTGT
>JBBPDC010052658.1:0-11334 GCA_037974485.1 Hemigrammopetersius urotaenia
CTCCTCAGGGGCCCTCCCCCCACTTGGGGCCCTGGTAATTTAGTCCCATTTTTCACCCAACTACGACGCCCCTGCGTGTGTGCTTATCTGACTTCACACTGAAAATATTGAAACAGTTACTCGATGTTTGCCTGCGGTCTAATAAAAACTGCATGCAAGTCTATTGCAAATATAACATTACTTATAATTAAAAAGTTGATGTGACTGAAAAAAAAATGAAAGCAAATCTGAAATCATCATGAAAAACTGGTTTAGAAAAGTGTGCTGTGGTTTCTGATGATTACAAAACTTTTTTTTGTTGACCTGTGTTATGATTGGGTGCTCCACCTGTCAGCAGCTGAAAGCCCTCAAAACTAAACCCTGAATAAGCACAAACTCCAAGAACATGTACTGGTGCCATCAAAACTGTTATACAAGTTGATAAGGGAACGATAAAGAGAATAATATTTATACTGGTATACTGGGTTACAAACGTTATACATTTTGGATGGACTGAGATTGTGAAAGTGTAGGTCCATACAGTATTGTCCAACGATCCATTCAGTGATCCCTCTTTGAGTGTTTATAATGCCATCCACTCATTTTAAACATACAAGAGAACATTTATCTGCCTGGAGCACTGATCATAACTATCTAGACCAGCACTTTTTACATCTGATGATGGAAGTTACAGGTTCTAAGGTCCCTGAGACAAGGTGTACAGTTTTAATCCCTCAGTGTGAAACAGCTTTAAGAATGAAAATGACAGATCAGTTATCAGTATGAAAGTCCTTGTTGGTGGAGAACTTGTAGCCATCATGCTACTTCTATAACCGATACAAGAAAAGAACAAAAATGACCATTAATCCTAAAATTAAGACATTAATTGTGTCAGAGGGTTTGCCAGTGCACACAAGAATCTAGTCAAGGAAGTCGTACAAACTATGTGTACAGGTTGCACAATATGAGTTTAAATGCGTCATTCCTGCTCATGTAGGCGTGGAAGGAAATGAGGATGTGGACATATTAACTAAACTATAGCTGAAATCAAAAACATGAGAAATCAAATACCACTGCAAAGGGTCACATTAAAAATGTATATGACAGGAGTACAAGGTCTCAGTGAAATTGAATGACCTCTCTGTAGTAACAAAAAGCATGTTGGCACTGGAGATATCGACCAGGGCGTCTTCAGCACGAAGCGGTCGAATGTAGTGTTGGCTATGTGAGGAGGAAGCAATAAGGAAACTAGGAGAAGCACAAACTGGGTTAAAGCTGAAGTTTACACTTCAGAATTTCTTTGGAAACACATCGCCAGCTAATGAGATTCTTACACTAATTGGACAAAAGTATTGGGACGCCTGACCATAACACCAACAGAGAGTTTAATGACACTACATTCAAATATATAGACTTTAATATGGAGTTGGTCCCCCTTTGCAGCTACAACAGCTTCCATTGATGAGGTCAGACACGAAGGCCTGGTTTACAATCTTCGTTCCAGTTCATCCCAAAGGTGTTGGATGGGGTTGAGGTCAGGGCTCTGTGTGGCCAGTCAAGTTCTTCCACACTGAACTCCTCCAGCATGTCTTTATGGAGCTCGCTTTGTGCACTGGGATACAGTCATGCTGGAATAGAAAAGATTCTTCCCCAAACTGTGTCCACAAAGTTTAAAGCATGGCATTGTCTAAATGTCTTGGTATGCTGAAGCAGTACGACTGAATTTATTAATTAAGAGGTGTGTCTAAAACTTTTGTCTTCAGAACGAATTGGAATGTGAGTAGGAAACAAGGAAAGTAAGGGAAGTACTAATGGGGTTGAAACTGAGTTTTACACTGAAGAATTGCTTTGGAGAAATGTTATAGCCAGTACAAGATCAACTAATGACATTCTTATAAATAACAAGCCATTTTTTCCAACCACAGATAAAACCAAAGAAGAATTTAATTCATATAAAATGAAGACGACATGAGATGTGCAACAACAGCAAATATTTATTAATAACAATATAAAAATAGAGATTTGTAAAAAAAAATATATATACAGTACATATTCACATATATATACACTCTTTCATGAAAACATGTAGCCAACATATCAATTGTGCAACAAGAGGTTTTACTTTTCTAAACATACAAGCACCTTCAGGCCAGCCAAAGTGCGACTTTGTCGATTTAGTCAAGACAAAACAGTCACAAATGTTAAAGTTCAGTCTCTTTGACGCACGATTTCAGCACTGTGTGATTTACGTTTTGTGGTTTTTCATCAGGCACTTCTACAGAGGCAGGTGGAGTCCTTGTTCCACTTGCTGCTGCTTCCTCCACTTTGTACTTTGTGAAGCTTGTGTTCATAAGCCCTAAACAGAGACAGAGAGAGAGAAAGCGAGGAGTTTAGTTACAATGATTTGGAGAAAACATTTATGATCTGTGATGTGTCTGGTTTTGGAAACCTGAAGTTTGTACCTCGTCCTCTCTGTTGCTGATTCTGTTTCTGCTTCTCTTCGTTGCTGGATTTTGATCTGCTGCTCTCCACTGACTGATCAGTTTCTTCATTCTCTGTTGTTAGAAGTAAAACATAAAATTAGGGGAAGTTCATCTTTAAATAGCCATTCATAGATACAAGGTAAATCCATTCTAGGGACAAGACTGAGATCATCAGTTTCAGTCCTGGAAGGCTGGAGTCCAGCATAGTTTGGTGATTTCCCTGCTCAAAGGCCCCTATTTCAACTCATCATTTATTTACTATATTTAGTTGCCATGTTTCAGTGGGAAATTTTCCAAACTTTCCTGGACTTGGGCCCTTCGGGACCCCTTGTGTACGATACATTATTTAGCACTTTTTATTGACTTTTTATTATACGTTTGTCTTCTGTTCTGCTGTGTGAGAGCTGTTACCTTGTTTCCAGGCGATGTGTGCCCTCCTTAGACGCTGGAGGAAGAAAGCAATCACAACAATCAGGCAGATGATGAGGCATGTGACCATCAGCACTAGCAGCACTGAACTTCCCCTTTCACTCCGTTCGTGTTCATATTCTCCAGCTCCTAAAAACACAATCATAGGTTATTGTCTTTGAAACATATCCCAAAAGAGCTCACATTTACATCACACCAGTGAGTTCATCGACCCAATTTATCAAACAACAGGGAAGAACATGTAAGTTCTGTTTTTTTCTATTATTTGAAGTGAGCTGTAAAAATCACTTGAGATTGGTATTTCTCCTCACCCAGAGTGCTGTTGGATGACTCTGTGCTTGCATTCACGAAGGTTCCCTCTGTTGTTTCAGATACAGTGGTTTCGTTTACTGCAATTAAAGCATTCCAAGATTAGTGAAAATGACAGATGTGTTCAACAGAGGAGTATATACACCTGATTCACACAGCTTACATAACAGCAATAAAACACGTTAGTGTGGTTATAGAGATAAATCCATGTTTGTGATTGGCTCTTACCGTTTGGGTTATTATTGTATGACATAGTGCTGTTGGCATTTTCTGGAGCATCTGTGGTTTCTGGCTGTGATTGACTGCTGGTGTGCACTGAAATAGAGATAAACATCATTTGTAAATAATAATAATAACAATAATAATGAAGGTGATGAGTGAGAAGCCAAATTATTTGGAAGGGTCACCCTATCAGGCATACAAAATTTGGTGAGACTACAAAACTGCAATCTGAAGAGCCATCACTAGGTGGGGCAAAAGTCAATTGAACAAAATCCATCTTGGGCTACGGTTTCACATCATTGCAAATTCATACAGACACAACGATTTTTAATGGGCCAAACTTTTTTCCAGACATTTGACATTTTCACAACCAGGGCAGATTTTTGTGGATTACTATAAATAACACAGCTATATATTTAAAATGTGAAAAATGCACTTTTTCGCTTTTTTCGTCACACAGACTTAGGGGCGTTGTTTAGATATAGCTGTTTCAGATCCCAGGGCTGATATTCACAACAGAGTTCTGTGTTCTAAACCACATCCTCAAGACTTAATGAATACCTGGAAGCGGTCTGAGCAGGTTGAGTGTTGGTTTTGATGATGCATTATTTGGGTGACTATTGTCTTTTGGAGTTTATTAGCAACATAAGGCTTATTGCTCTAGTGTGAAACTAAGCAGCAAAATTTGAACATCAAACATGTCTTGGCTGATTGACTACGTCCTGGGCTAAATGGAAAATTGTGTAAATTTGATAAACTATTCCTTTAAGTTCGTCCTGAAAAACATGTGCTTACTTGTATTGTGGAAACTTGTACTGCTGGAGAACGGGACAAGGGTTGCAGTGATCTTCTCTGTTGTAGTGCTTGTAGTAGTATATCCTGATGTGGGAGATATTTCTTTACCTGCCAAAACAGAGGAAAGAAAACACTGGTCATGACAAGTGCTGCATCTATATCAGAAGACATGCTCCCAAATCAACAGAGGGGTGTTTTATTTTTCCTTGATTAAACTTTCTTTGACAATGGAAAACACACTGTTGTTTTGAAGAAGTCTCTACTCATGTGATTTATGGTGAAAGTTAAAGAGGAAACTACCGGGTAGTCCAGTCTGAGAACTATGCTTTCTCTATAGTCCCAACCAACAAAATCCCCTGAGCAAATTTCATTTCCTGCTTATATGAAAATGTCCATTTATGTCTAGAACCATCCAAAGTGAACTCCTTCTGTTTTTTCCATGAAATAACGTATCTTCTCACCATGTGGTCCTATGATGATGAAGTCAACTAATGGTGAGCCACGAATAGCAGGATGCCTGGCAAGGCATTTCACTGTAGTTGGTGTCTTTGTGGTCTTCACTTGAATTAGACTGCGTACAGTGTACTTATTGGATCCACTTTCCAATCCCTGGTTTGGGGTAGCTGTAAAAAGGAATAGGATAAATCTGTTTATCTGGATATCTGGAGTCATGTGTGATGATAGCAGACATGTCAGAAAGGGGCTTTAGCGTTATTTCACTTCTAATTAGACTTTATAAAGGTTCCTCAACACCCTTTAGAACATAGAGCAAGATAACAATACGTTTACTTATTATAGATTGTTATGTTTTGCCATGTATTCTTTTGTTATTCAGGTTTTGCTTCAGTTTTGACTGTCCTTGGCTGACCTTTACTTTGTTCCTCAAGTTCTTCCCTGTTTTAGAATGAGTGGCTGGTGGGGGTGGATTGACCAGGCGAATTTCAAATCTGCTTATCTTGTTGGGCTAGTGTGGTTTTGTTTAGTCGGACATAAGCAAGAAGGCCTACAGTCTTAAAAATGAAGGTTTTTTAATTATTATTGGCCTAGGCGTATGGTTCTAGGGTTTTCTTTTATTGGTAAAGCCTTTACATTATGTGGAGGGTCCTTTAAATTAAAAGTTATTTTCAAGAATGTATTAATTCTGTACAGAACCATCCATACATGTGCACAGTACACTCTCTTGCACTACAGACATTTTATAAATACTTGCAAATGCTAAACACTGACTACTATGCATCTTATTGTTTTACCATTTATTTTATTAATTTATTTTATTCAACTTGTATGTTTTATTTTTTCAAAGGGGGCTCAGAGTCCAAGAATTTCACTACTGGTGATGATGTTCAATTGTATTTGTAAATGACAATAAACTCGAAACTTATTATTTAGGGAACCAAAAGTGGTTCTATTGTGGCATCACTGCAAAGTACTCTCTTTTTAGAACCTTTATGTTCAAAAGTTTATGTCCACCCAAACAAAATCCCTCTAGACCATCCACCAACCTCTCCACGACCTATTCACCCATATATACATCAGTCTGTTAAATTACTCATTCATTCACCCACTCATCTGTACTCATAGACCACAGACTTTAGCCTGGTAACCAAACTTCTGAAACTAACGTTTCAGAGGGATCATCTGCTTACCGTCAATCTCCAGGCCATTATCCAGAAGCCATGAGAGTTTGGGGGGACTATCGTTTGCTGATGCTGTACACCTAATAAGTGTTTTGCCTCCATGTTCTGTTTTCTCCATGATTACATCACCTGAAATTATAGTCACTTTTAGCTAAATGATCATGTTACCACTTTAATATAAACCACAGACACATCTTGTTGCTCTCTGTTGCTGTCCAAAAGAAAAGTATCTCTAAAACGGTAACTTTACAGGAGAAGTACTCTTGCTTTTAACTGAAATTGTAAAGCATTAGTTTTCCAAGTAATTTTGGAGCATTTCCAATAGTTCATTCATCACAGAGTTTACACAAGGCAAAGGACACTTTTTCTGTTCAAATAATGTAGAAAATTAAAAATAGTGAGAGTAAAGATACTGTTTCTTTTGAACAATAACTACTTCAGTTCTAAGATGCCATAGCTGCAGAAAATATCACAGTGAAAGAAGTGATTTACTGAATTTAATTGACTCAAATGTGCAAGTCATTTTAAACTAATGAAATATATTACATCACATCTATGTGTTACACACATTAGAGTCAATTAGAGTCACACACTAGAGTCAATTAAATTCATCTCTTTGACTGCAGTTCAATACTTTCACTCCTGTTTAACACATTGCATAGGTACCGTGGCCCTCAGGACTGGAGTTCAGCTTTTTTATACATTTTCTTGGATTTATTAGAGGCTAAATACAGATAGAAAAATCCCATACTCACTCAGAACAACTACTTTATATACTTTTGTCATGACTGGATGGGCATAATGTAGACATTTGTAGAAGCCCCCATCTCTGAACATGACGTCAGATATGCGTACTGTATATTCTGACGAGGTCAAGGTGACAAACTTATTCCTCTCGTCTTTCAAGGCTGCAAGTCAACAAGAGACACGTTGTATTACAAATAACATTTTTACTCTTTAGAATGGATATGAAGTAACAATAATCAGGTCTTGTTTTACCCGTTAAGCCTAATGAGCTAAAAAAAAAATGTACTCTTTCCTATAATACCCCAGCATTTTTAACCTAATTTGACATATTTGCCAGTAATTAGCAAAAGTGTTGAAAACCTGACATTATATTGCTTACAGTAGAAGCATGTTCCCGCTGGCTTCATTCAAGAATGTGTTTTGATTCAGCTGATTTTCTTTGGTAACTGAATGTGTGCTACATGTGGCTAGGTTGGATAGAATAACCCAGACTGCTAAACAGCTGACATCTGTTTCTCTGTTGATGAATATTACAAAGTATAAGATATACTGTTATGTGCTGCCTTACCTTTGTGCTCATTGAAGAACATGAGAAAGCCCTCTGGATTTCTCCATTCTACATGGTCGCTGCCATTAACATTTTTGATGGGACAAGTCAAAGTCAGCTCTCGCCCTTTTAGAACTGTGATCCGCTTCACGGCCAAACACTGGGCTAAACCTGTACCAACATAAATGGCATTTTTTGCTTGTGAGAACAGTGTAAAGAGTTGAATTTCAGTTTGTGTTGTCGGCCCAAGTAGAGTACAATCAAGTTTCACTGTAAGCTTGCCATATCTCCAGTCTCATCACACCGAAAGAGTCCAAAATAGCTATTGGAATTATCAGACTTTCTGACTAGAGCCACTGAGCGGGCAAAAGAGTCTGAAAATACCACTGGTAAATGGAACATAGGGGGGCAGATAATGCTGTGGTCTCCACTCCCTCAACACTGACTCATAATGTTGCTCTCATTTCTAGGGGGGCTGCAGACAGGAAGGAGAAGGTGTCTACACAAACAAGTGTGAGAGTGAGCTGAGAGTGGTCGATAGATTTGCCTGTGGTTAGCATGCTGCAGGTAGGGAGGAACTTGCCTTAGTGACACACAAAGACACACATTCTAACAGGAAACGGTGGCGTTGAAATTCGCTCATCAAACGGTCATGGGAACATGTAAGAAACACATTGACATCTCTGTAGCCTCTGACCTACTGTAGGTGTCATTTTCATGGTCATAAAATGCAAGAACACTCCAACGCCTCCGCAATCTCCAACCTACTGTAGGTGTCTTTTTATGGTCATGAGAACATGCAAAAACACAGTGAAGCCCCTGCACCCTTCAACCCACTTCTAGTCTCATTTTAATAGCCATACACTCAAAGAGTGGGTGACAGGACGCCTCTGCTAAGAGTATACACTGAGCTGCAGACGCAGACTGTCTTGTGGGAATCACTTGATAGAAAGTGCATCAACTCGAAAAATAGCAGTTCTCAAATAGATCTGCTCTCTTCCTGAACATCTCTTAGCACTTATATGTGTGGTTTCAGTTCAGTGTTACATGGTAGAGTAAAAGATAAGACAGATAACCTCACTGAATGTGTGTCAAAAAGAAAACCTCATTTGGTAAATTATTTGTAGTAGACTTGTGTCGTAGACAGTAGCTAATCAGATATGACTTTCAGCGCACTGTGCATGCTTACAGTTTAAACAAGCCAAAATCAATTCAACCTGACAACTTCAACCTCACAACAAGGCAAATGCATTGTTTTACAAAACTACTTAAAAAGCTATAATAACAGTAAGCAGACCAGACATGATATGCCACTCAGAATCATGTGAATACTGTCTAATTATCTTTATAAGTTTGAATCTTCTGCCTGATGCCTATTAAAATGGTTTTAAAGACAACAAATAAAACTGAAAGCACGTTTCAGTATGTCAGTTCAGTCACAAATTTACTCTTAAATGTAATATTTGTGTAGTATAAAAATATATACGAAATTCTTTGACATACCTCCAATCATCAACAACAGTGCGTGAACACAGAAGCTATGTTTACTCTCCATGCTGCAAGACTTGAAGTCTGAATCTGACTTCCTCTCTCACTACTCTTATACACTAGACACTTCCATGACATCACTACAATGTCATGGTCTTTCCCAGTCAGCAATGTATTTTTAAACTTTCAGGGGCATTTCGGACAGGAGCTAGTTCTCTCTTCTTCTTTTTTCTTTTAGACCACTGACCAGTCACAACGCTGAATGACGTAGCCCCAGATCAATCTGAGAATGTATTAATAACTTTTTACACATGGCTATTAATGTGTTTTAATGTTAAAGTACTTATGTCTTATTTTCATGACGAATGTTGGTTTCAGTTTTACAAGAGCATCCATGCATATTGAAAAAACGTCACAAAAGCAACAAAAATTCGGAGGATATTGAAGTTTCCGCAATAGCATAGTGGTTTCAGCATACAATTATTACTTCAGTTCTCAGAAAAAATCCGCAAATCGACACCAGAGTCTATCGATTCATACTACACTGCCACAAAATGCTCCCTTCAAGTTTATACAGTTTATAGTTAGTTTATAGCACTGATAATGATGAGAAATAGACAAATAATATGCATCATCAGAGAAAAAAATATTTTATTTAAAAATAAAGTTTATTACACTGACAAGGATGAGAAGTGGGCAAATAGTATGTGCTATATTTCGGCTGTTTGAAATGGTTATGAAGCTATAACGGTTACAGCACCCATTCTCTGGACTGAGGGTACCTTGTTTTTCTATAACAAAGTAGATAAAACATGAATGCCCTGCAGTGGCAAATATCTTTGGTTTTATGTTTTATTTGATAACATTAATGTATAAGTTGAGATTTACATAACTGTGTAACTGTGTTAAAGGTAAAACTGCTGTTAAAAAGCTTATTTGTTTAAAGTGTTTGCAAACCAATGTTATTGCCCTGTTTTATACAGCAGTATTTTTAAAATAAAAGTGCACAAAAGTTTAGACACACCTTCTCATTCAACTATTTCCTTTGTTTTTATTATCGGCTACATTATAGATTAATATTGAAAACATCACCTATTGCTCTGATGACAGCTTTGCACACTCTTGACATTGCTGCTGTAACAATGCACATTTTCCAGCCATGGGATTAATAAAGGTTTATCTTATCTTATCTCATTGTATAATATTGAATTCAGTTACACTGGAACTGTTATGGCTTTGTTGGCTGTATTGTGTGTTGATCTGTCCTGTGAAGTTGTATTGTTTGTCTCTGTTTTATGAAATCTTTCCTTTGGCATTGTGTGTACTTCTGTCCTGTCCTGTATGCACTTGTGTAGTTTTGTGTAGTTTTTGTGTTGCACCATAGTCCCGGATGAACATTGCTTTGTTTTACTTTGAGCTGCGCAGATGGCTAAAATGACAAACACCTACTTGAAACAGATCTGAAAAAAATGTCTGACTGTAAAAAATTGTTGTTGCGAAATGCTGCGTTTTTCAGGAAAAATTAGGGGTAAATTTAATGTAAAGTTGAATGATATTTTGAACCATTTGTATTGTACTATTGTAATGTTTATGCAATGTAAAGGGTTATCAGCTATGTTAACTATGATTGAGGGGCGATGAGATTTTGGCAGTAGTGTCACGACAAATATCGATGCTGTTATTTTCCAGATGCTGTGGTGGTAATATCACTGTTTTACACATATTACCCATATCTAGTTAAAAATATATTCTGCCTATCAAGCAATGGTGCAGCATTTATCAGAGCTTCGTTTATATCGACGAAAATCAAAGAGCAGTTTTGTTCCTGTATGTAGGTAAATGTATCATATAACTATAACTTTAGAACAAATTGTTGAACTGGCAGGCCACTGTATTTTTAATTAGTCTTAGAGAACACATACATTATGAAGTAGCTTGAACGCAGCAGCTTGCAATGTAGGGCCCTTTCTCTGAAGAGTAGCTTTCAATACTTGAAAAGAGGTTTAACTGACACTTAAGGCTCCTTGAAAGCTTCATTAGCAAAATTTTGGGGATTTCCTTTAAAAAAAAAGTCACTTGCACTTGTCACTAAAATGTTTTATTCATGATTCAGGTTGCAAAACTGCAACTAAATTGGGTCTAATGAGCGTTTGTGAGTTTCTGTGGTCTATTCTTGATTTTATCTCTAGCTTGTGTTTGCTGTAGCTGACTTGCAGTAGACCTGCTGTAAGTTGCCGGGTTCAGCTGTTACATGGCTGTGTAGTTGTGTGAGTGGCTTTATTATTAATGATATCAGCTTTGGTGATGTATGTGCAAAGCATGTATAGCTTAGTTGACTGCTATGGCCAATTGACAGAAGGTATTTCACATACTGTTACGGTACCCCTCCTATTGACATGTAAAGAGACCGAGAGCACCACTGGAAGTCGTCAGGCTTGACTTGATACTTTATTCAGGATAAACAGAAACGGGCTCGAAGGCCATCCAAGTACAACTGAAACAAGACTAGGAGTACTTTACAAATCACAACTCAGGAGAAGGACTGACACATACGGGTCAGTACTGTAAACGAAATACTAGACAAGACAGGGACAGGACCAATGGGAGGCACAGGAAGGTTCACAGGAAACTAACACAGGTGTAAAGGATCACAGGATCAGCACTAACAGGTGAACAGAACCAGACAGGGACAATGGGG
>JBBPDC010052668.1:0-11334 GCA_037974485.1 Hemigrammopetersius urotaenia
AGTTCAATGGGTATACATATATATATATATATATATATATATATATATATATATATATTATATCATTAAATGTTCACAAAAAATCAGAATAAAATAAGTTTAATAAATAAATAAAGGACTGGCGTTCTTCTGCCGCTGGTTCCTCTTTCATTCTCCTCCTTTGTTATTTTCTTTCATTTTTTTTTTAAGTAATCCCTTTTCTTTTCCGGTCTTGTCGGAGGCGGGGGCTGTTTGAATATCCAGGATGCCTCAGAGCTGAACAGGAGAGTGACACAGACGGGCAGAGGGCAACACATGTTTGGCTATTTCATTAAAATCATCCCTACGGCCTGTGGCGGCCCTCATTTTTCTACTCGACCAAATTCGTGGCACAAGTGGCCTACACTATATGAAATACGGCCCCTCGGGGCAGAAACCGGCTCTTGTGTGAAGCCAGAAGATAGCCGACTATTTTTAATGCAGGACCACATCGTCGGCCTCTTCTCCCTACAGCGAGCTGCCTTCTCATATTAGAGTCATTTCTGCCGTTTGAAGAAAGAGGCTCTTCTATAAGAAAGAATAATGCGTGCAATGTCTTTTAAAGCACGTCATGATCTTTTCCCCCCAGCCTCAAGAGCGCTTAGCTGATTCACACACACGCCTTGGAGCCGCTGGTTCCGGAGGGCTGTCGGAGAAGGTTAAGCAGGTGTATTATGTAATGTGTGTCTGTGGAGCGCGGCGTCTGTTCGAGGTGTGTGGACGGCTCCAGTGAAGTGTTGCGTTACCAAATCATAAGTCAATTAACAGCAGTTTGTTAATTACATGAACAAGAAGGACCAGTGACCTCATCAGCTATAAGAAAAACACAGCTCAGTGCAGAATCGCTGCTGATTTCTGTTGCTATTGAAATTCATGCTTTCAGAATAATTGATATGAGGTAGAGAGTAGTAATCTATTCATGGTTTACAGATTTGTAATGATGTGGAATAAATATATTTATGTCCAGTAAGGCCAGAAGGCCAGACATGTTATTTCTTTTAATGAGAATTCATGTGGCTCCACCTGTACTGCTGTTATTCGTACACAGATAAAGTATATCAAGCAGAAATGTATGTCGGTCATAAGACTTTCTCTCTGTCTCTCTCTCTCTGTCTCTCTCTCTCTCTCTCTCTCTCTCTCTCTCTCTCTCTCTCAGAGATAGAGTACTGTGAAAAATCTTAGGCACCTATACAAATTGTTTAAAGCTATTTTTCTGATAAAGTATCTTTCTGCCAGCAAAGTTCACATTACAATAAATACAAACAAACCAGAAAGCAGTAAAGAGTATCAAGATTTGTTTTGTGTCTAAAAGTTTTGTTTTGTGAGCTGGTGAGGAGAACACAGGTTCGGTTCCAGGTTCCTCCAGCCGTTGTTTGGATGGTGAAACTCCATCATCAGCTCTTGATTTAATTTAATGAAGGACTGATCGAGTCAAACAAGGTTTCTGATTAAACTACAGTAATACTGGACTTCCACAGGGAACACACTGATGTACTAAACATAAAATCACTGTTTACTGTAGAATGTTATTTGTGTTTAATCTTTTTAGTTTTATTTTGTATGTTTAGTAACATTAAAAATCATTTTAGATGAGTAGTGTGTTTTTTTCATATTATTCCCTCAGTTTTCCACATGCTACATCTTTGGTGTTTATTCTTTTTTGGGGACTTTCAAGAAAGGGCAGTCTTTCTCAGAGCTAATAAATGGTCAGACTGGCAGTGGAAGCTCTTGCAGAAGTGACACCTTTGATTTATTAATTCCAAACAAATTTCATAGCAACCATCATTCATCCAAGAGTCATGAGAATCTGGTTGACAGAGAGTGAGGGCAGATGCTTGAGGCCCTGGGTAAACGCTGACTGCCATTAATTTTGAGACAGAGATGCCATGACATTCTGGATAAATAGCTGCCGAATATAAAGAAGTCGGTCTAAGATGGTAATCGTCTGATGGAGACATGAGCAAGTATGCCGGTTTATTTCTTGATTTTCTCAACATATGCTAGGAGATTCCAACACCGCTACATTGTTATTTTAATTAAATTGGCTGTGATGTGAAAAGTCCAATTTGGATTTACTTCAGCTCATGTCAAATGCAAGTCACGATATTGTCACCAACCACACTTTTCATTGTTAAAGATGAATGTGAAGAACTCAGCTGTCACAAGAATTTAATTATTTGGTATAACTGTCATAAATGTTAGCTAGCTTGCTAACCACACAAGCATGGAAGATCTTTTTCTTCTGGACCAGGGCAACTCCAAATGCAAATGCCTTGTGGGACTGTGGCTTTATATGACATTGAAATTTGAGCCTTAACCCTAGCTCTAACCCCTCAACACTCCCAGCCTCAAAAATTCCTGCATTTTTTCTTCTCAAGGAGAGAGTGAGAGTCATCCTATCAACTGAGAGAATTCTGCATTTATTTAGCAGTGTGAGTGTGAATTACATTCCAACACACTTGATGTGATCACGGAAATGTTTTGGACCATTCAAAGTTCAGGCACCCAATATCAGACCACCACCACAGATAGTAAGCGGAAAAGTGGATGTGAATCATCCCAGTGCAGTAATTAACACCGTATGTAAACTACCTTGTTTACTGAGCAATAATTTATGCGAGCAAGGGGAAAGGCTGAGGGTGCACTTTGCACGCTGACATGTCATTAGTCTTTAGTCCCATTGTTGGATGCATTTTATCAACTCAACCCTCTGATCCAAAAAGAACAGGAATAGTCCACTTTGGACAATAAATAACTCACTGTTATATTCTTTACTATTCTGCCTACTTTCTGCATTTCCCCGGTGTGTCTGGGTAGAATTGCAGTGCTGTTATCTTGTTCAAACACACAGTCGCACAGGTTCTGAAGCCGAGCTTTTGAAAGCAGTGCACCCCAGCCCACCCGACACCCCAACACCACCACCTCCACCACCACCACCACCACCTCCACCACCACCCAATCCCTACTTCAATATAGTCAGAAACAAATAAAGTTTCTTTCCTGCTTTGTTCTATGAAAATAGATTCAAGACAATGGCTGTTTTTAGCAGCTGTGTTTGGTCATGCAGTAATGCGATTAGGCTTTGACCACAGCATGATTTTTGTTTTATGTATGCTAGCTCCAGGGAAGGAGAACGTCTGGATTGATGATAACCACTGTGTCAGTGAAAAGACCTAATTGCATCGAAAATAGACAAATACGGACAAAATACTGTTATATTTTTGGAGATATCACACCCTATAAGCAAGTCTTGATTCAGGCACACAAGTAACACTGTGGCCATGTGAACAACTCCACCTAAAAATGCTCCAGCTCTGTTTCAACTGTCAGCAATTATCAGACCATTGGTCACAGCACAGCTCGACTTATCCCCATCTCTTCTCAAAGGTCAAAGGCATGCATCCTGTCCTGCCTCCAGTTTTGGCACTTGAGTGGAGACCCATCTCTTCACTGAGTCTAACTATATGTTCATATCAACACAAAGAAGTAACACAAAAAAACTTCCATGTGTTCTCTGTGTGATCTGATGGACCATTGCTGGTAGAATCATTGCTGGTAGAATCATCAGTCTAGTAAGCCTACAAGAATGGGGATAGCTAACCAACCTACCACTCTTCCAACTTCAACTCTAACATCTACTTACACAATGAATTACAATTCCAATTTACTTTCTGTATCTCTGCGAGAGGTGGAGCCAGGTGTACAGGTGTTTGTCCTTAATCCAATCTTTTCAGAGGCCCCAAATCAGCAGCTCTGAAGAGAAGGAACAATAAAAACAACAAAAAGCTCGCTATAATTTTGTCTTTTTCTTAGGAACCAGGGGTTGCAATGTAACAAACACATTGAAAATGTAGTCTTTTCAGGACTATTTTGCTTCACCACATCACAAACCTGGGAAAATCTTAGGTCAATGCCTTCTCATAGCCATCATAAAACAGTGTCCCAGCATCAAGCAGTGCCCTTATTACCTTTGGGATTAATATAATAGCTCTCTGTGGGGAAACATTTAGATGCAGACATATGGTTTCATTCACCATTACTGAGAACAATTTGCGCTCTTGTATTTTATACTAAACAATCTATTTACATATAAACAACTGGAAATCCCATTGGGCCCATCTTTGATCTCAGTCACATATTTGTCATTGAGTTGACTAAATGAAGGCAGGCAATGAAAAGTCTGAAAAAGATGAAGAGGACAGGCTGGACAATGGAATGGACACTAGAAATAAATAGACGGAATGGTAGACCTGGCAATAATAATATTATTATTATTATTATTATTATTATTATTATTATTATTATTATTATTATTATTGCCAGGTCTACCATCCCGTCTTTTTATTTAATTAATGTTAAATTAACCTGTAGTGTATTGCTTTGTTGGACAACCGAACACCTGCAAAAGGACGACCACAGAACAAGGTAAAACACATGATGGTTGGCAGTTAATTTGCATAATGTAAAACCTCAATCATTTGTGGGTCGATATTTGAAAAAATGACCACGGCCCAGTGAGACAGAAGGCATGTTCGAAAGGTCTCCCCATTAAGGCTGCTTTTCTAGGTTCCATTATTTAAGGCCCATTATTTTAGCTGGAGCAAGATCATAAAAAGCCATTACATTGAGCACAAGATGTTTTAATGCCAGTTGTTAAGAGCTAATGCCCTTAATAGGAGGATGGTTTGGCACATTCAGACTAAAATCTGTTTCAAGATCTAATCATAAGAAATCTGTTATTTTGCTATGCTGTTCAGTCTAATTACATAATTAACATGTCATTACATATTATTTGACTGTTAAGGGGCAGATATAATTAAAAGTAGTTTTTATGGGGTTAGGTTCCAAGAGCATCCACGTATATGTCACGGTCGCCTCGCCATCCCCCCGTAGAATCCGTTCCCAGTCTCCCGAGTATTAGTTTCGTTATAGTTTATTTCTTTTCTCACGTCCCCAGTATTCTGTTCTCTTTCTACTTTCGTTCCTGTCTCTGTGTCTGTCCCTGTTCCCAGCTTTCCCGTTCCCAATTCACCTCCGTTCCTCCCTTCCTCCCTTTCTCCCTTTCGAGTCCTCATGCTTTATTTGTATCACGTCCCGTTATCATTAGTTTCACCTGTCCCTCGTTTAGTTTCATTATTTTAACCCCAGCCTGACCCCAGTTCCACAAGTCTGTATTTGTCTTTCTTTGCGTGTTGTATGTTCTGCCCTGTTCTTTGCCCTGAATGTTTCTTGTATTGATGGTTTGTTTTCTTGTGTTTTCTTTGCAGGCTCGTGCTTCTGGAAGTATCTGAGTTTCGTTCTGCGCTGGGATCTGTTTACCTCATGTTTTCCTCTCGTTTGTATTATTTATATAGAAGCACGAGCCTTGCCATTTTGGATTTTCTGTTTCTGTTTGTTTTCTTTTATTTGTGATCCTGAGTCGGGTATTTTGTTCCTTTGCTGTGTTTATTTGTTTCTGTTCTTATTTTCACGTATTAAACTATTGTTTCATTTAGCCTTGGCGTCCTCCCCTTCCCTTACACGATCCGCATCATGACAATATAGTGAAAAACCGCATTGTTATGTTTTGTGTTTTTATTGTGTAAACCCTAAATATGCCCCCAGATATGTTACCAGAAAACTCTGCATTACCCTTAAAGAAAATTTAAAATTAAACCAGTATTTGCCTTTTTTAATTTAAATTCCCTCCCGAGATATGTGACTTGGAAGGTCGCTGAAAGGACATCATTGTTAGGTGAATGGTTTTCGGGGAATTATCTCTGATCTACTCGGGCTAAAAATGAACTATGGAGTTTGAAGTGTCTGAGTGCTTGCACCGCAGCTCAACCCTGGTGTGGAATTCGTGCTTCCAGGTTGGCTACAGCTTGCGCTGAGTCCCCTTGTGTGAAAACAGTTTCCACATTATTGTGGAGATTTCCGCGTACAACTATGAGTTCTAAAAAAATCCGCGTGACTGAATCCGTGAATACTGATCCGGGTAAAACTGGAGGTATACTGTATTTCCAGATTCTTTGATGATTTTTCAAGCATGTTTAGAGGTTGCTCAAGCAGATTATTCAACCATAGTATCAGTTTATCAGCACATACAGTATATTAAAGCATGGTACAAAATGCCACTTGCTGCATCAGCTAAGGACCTGTCTTACATGAGCTTTATAACTTCAGTAAGGTAAATCTAGGTCTCTCCAAAGATGTAAGTACAAAATTTCCTCAATATCTCTGCTATACTGTTCACTATAAAGTAACCTTGAAACTTAAATCTGCAATGAGTTTCTTGACATTGATGTGACGCAGTGAAGGGATAGTAAGGACAGTGAGGAGGGAAGTCTGATCTTCATATTGTACACCACTTTAACACTGTAGACTAAAATGCAGAATGAGGTACTTCACTGACTGAAGAAAAATAACTTTTTTCATAATTTAAAATAAATTTTTGACCTTGTTGACCAACCTGTAAACATCAACAAAACTACGAAAGATTTCGCCACTTATAATTTCTTACAGTGCATCACAACTGCTGTTATAAATTTGATTCTTTGTAAAGAACCACCCTAGCCTACCTCATCCATGCATGCATGCTGAAGTGTTCCAGTCCAGTCTTAAACACACAGCGACCAAAAACAGCATATAGAGAGAGAGTGAAAAAGAAAGAAAAAAAGTAAGGAGAAAAAGAGAAAAAAATAGAAAGGCAGAGAGACAGTGGGAAAGAGAGAGAGCAAGATAAAGACAGAGCAAGAGAGGGACGCAAAGCGAGAAAGAGGGTTGGATGACTGAACATGTTAATAGGTTGAACCCGGGTTGAATGTTCTTAATTAGCCCCCCTGAACCTTGGACGTGTTTGAGGGTGTGACTCATGATTAAAGATGCCATAGACACCCCCCCCACACACACACACACACATTCATGCGCCACCTTCCCCAACCAACAGGAAAGGCTCCGCCCACTCATGTTCAATTTTCATTCATCCATCGCTTGGACGTACGCTACTCATTATTTTTTTATTGTATTTGTGAGGCTACATGACACTTATATTAGCCTTTCATTACAGCTGGCAAAATATTTACTGCAACAAGCACCAGATATGACTTCTGACCATGACAATGACTGTTATGACAACTATTATGACACTTTTAGAAATGGACCAAAACCTCCATAAATGTTTATGTAGGTTTATGTCAGGTGTCATGAAAGGTTTACAAATGTATTATAAAGCTTTACAAACATTGGCCTGCATTTCTAAATCAAGTAATTGTATTTTCTTGTAATTTATTTACAATAAATTAAAAAAGTAGTTCTAAAATATGTTTGGGCTTTTACAAGCATACACCTTTGTGAAATTCTTTACTTTTTTGCCAAGTTATAAAAATTGTGCTTGCTTTTTTGGATTTGTTGCTCGTAAACTAAAATCCACAGATAAACTATATTTTTGCTGACTTACAGATAAATTGTAAACAAATCTTAGAGGAGTTGAAATATGTGAAATACATAATTCTAGAGAAACCCACTGGGGGTTATATTTGTTTCCAGTGGTTATAAATAAAACTAGATGCCTGAAGAGTTAAATGACTTTAAAAGTTTCCTTACAGAAATGTATTACATTAAATGGAATACACTGCCTGATGCCCAAGACATTATTTAACCATATTTGCCATAATGTTAAGCAAACTCCATACCAAGGAAGATATGAAGCTTTAGTGAAGGTGTCAAGGTGTCCTCAAACTTATCGTCCTTGGCACTGCTTATACACTGATGCTTTTAGTGAAATACTGGGTAGTGGCTGAAATGGAGGAGCTTCTACATGATGCTGTCAGAGATGGACATTACTGGGCTGAAGTATGATGTCTCAGTGCTCAGGAACATCAATCATGGGTTGTCAGAGACAATCTCGAGTAAAAGCAACAGATGGAGAGATAAAGAGTGGGATACAGGAGAGAAGAGGAAAAAAGGAAAGGAGTTAAGAGAAATAGATAACAAGAGGGGCTGTATATGCAGAGAAGTGAAGAGAAAAAAAGGAGAGCAAACAGAAGAGTAGATAGCAAAAGAGAACAGAGGACAGGAAGGAGGGGAGAGGAGATGGGACACAGAGGAAAGGCAGATTTGTTTGGAAATGTAAATGCTGGTGAAAGGTGAGAAGAACGGGGGGAGGATAGTGAGGAGAGGAGAGAGGAAGCACGGAAGGAAGGAGGTGGTGTGTTGCAGCAGTGGGAGGTGTGTAAAGTGACGACTGAATCACATGATCTCACAATCAGCTGCCTCAATACAAAAAGACCATTTAAACACTAAACCTGTTTACTCCAGTTACATTTCTGCGAACAAGGAGAAAAATATATATAATAAACTTTTTTTGGTTTTGTTGTTTATTTATTTGAACTAAAATTAGTTTAATAATAGTATGATTTGGGGTGACCAAGACTTTCATAATTTAATATGCCACCTTTGACCATTTATGGGGCCGTGCAACAATCTTCCTATTTTTTAAAAAAATGGCACCTTGTTGTTTTTCCTTTAAAAGGAAAACTGTAAAACTATAATTTGTTCATTATTGTCCAACACAATACCCAGCATGCAATTGGCAAATACGTCAAGCATCCATTGGAAATCCCTGTGGTCACTGAATCTTGACAACTAGCATAGCCTCTGAACTTTGGGATATAAATACAACAAAGCTAGCATTAGTGTAACTCTGACTTTGGCCATTGAACCAATTCAAGGTGGCCACCTAGCTTACATTGCTAACTGCAACTTTATGCTTAATGTCTGTGATAAAACCAGCAGCGATTCTTCAGTCAGATTACTGCCTCCACTCTCAACTCATACTTCTGGCGTCGAAAATACAGCTTCCAGGAAAAGGAGAGAATCCAAAGATGCAGAAAGCCTACATGGTTTATTTACACATATAATAATGAAGGGGCCACTTGACAGGGCGCCTCGTGGTCTTTTTCAGACTGACGTAACAGATGATGACAGGCTTGAAGCAGTATTTCGAATGGAAGAATGTCGGGGCGATAACTGGAAATGTCAAGTTTATCTGCCAAATGGTCAAGCTGTCAAAACAGCGCTTAGACAGCCTTTTAAAGGGGCAGTGAGATTTCTATGAACTCAGCCTTTAAATAGGTGCTTACAAGGTTTATGGAGTGAATATTTGTTATAAATCATTCACTATTTTATAATTTGTCTGAATATCTCTGGAAAAAAAGGTCCTGGACAAAGATGTTAATGGCTCCATCCTCGGATAGCTCATTTTCGGGGTAATATCACACAGATGCTTGGGGCATATGAGGGCAGGTCATGTCATGCAGTGCCCTGCTGGTGGAGGAAGAATGCAGGCCAAGTCCCGCTGTAGTGGCTAATCAGTCACCACCTCTCTCTGAGAGATATGCCACCAGATGCCTATGATGGCATTTGGACTGGACACTAAACCCTAATGAAGAGGCTTGAAATCTGCCAAGCAAGATGATGCTGATAGCGAGGAGAAGGCCAAGACACTAAGTGTTGTGGATCACATTCATATATTTTTTTTCTTTTACCAGAACCAAAAGTATACCAGGTCATAACATTTTCACACATACACACACAGACACACACAGACACACACACACACACACACACACACACACACACACACATGCTGCAAGGGCAGTCTGGACAGTGTCCCGTGCCAGAATTGGTCTGGCTAGGATTCGCCTTTGGGGAAATCAGTGCACTTGGTCTAGGCAAGAGTGTGTCTCTCAGCATGAACTTAATTAATAATGGAAAGGGAGAAAGAGAGTGAGAGAGAAAGAGAGAGAGAGAGAGAGAGAGACAGAGAGAGAGAGAGAGAGAGACTAGGCCATGTGGCCTGTGCATTGCTTTGAATTTTTTCCTTGGTGGCTCTATTAACTGAGCTTAAATTAATTAATGCTGAAAACCTGATTAAATTGTCACTACTTATTAAATAAACTGACGGCAAATTAGATTTTTACGGGCTGCCTGGATAGCAATATGACTTATGACATTAAAGGTAGGAGCATTAAAACCACATCTTCATAACATACCAACACGCAAATCCTGAAGCAGCTGCCCAATGACTTGGGAATCAACAAGTCAAAATGATTGTCTGATATAAAGGCAATTATGTAGAGTAGTACACATTAGGTTGAAAAACACTGTCCCTTTAATGGTATGCAGATGTATGAATAAATCTGATTTATTTGGCCCTAATATTTAAAGGTCAGACATCTTACATATATTCTCTTCTTTTGTAGCAAGAAATGTTTGTGGTTTTATGTGCCAAAAATTAATATATGTAAACAGTCTCAATTCTGACTGGTTGTGGCCTATCAAAATAGAAACCTGCAATGAAAAGCATAATAAATATTGGTGCATATATATATATGTATATATATATATAATATATATTTGTGCTGGGCCGTTAACGTGCGTTAACGGCGCGAGATTCTTATCGCGCAATAAAAAATATATTGCTGTTAACTGCCCACCCCCCCGGACAGAGGGAGCTGTGTCTATACTACGCAAGCTATGATGAAAAATTAATGCCCACCTATGCACAAAATGCACAATATAAAATACAATTAGCCTAAAAGCAAAATTTCTGAAATATACAATTAAATATCTTCTCTCATAAAACTATTGAATTCTAGTGGATTTTAGTATTCCGAAAGAAGTGCATGAACAAGTGTTTTAAAAACTGTTGAAAGATATAACAATATTCTCTGTAGGCGTTTAACAAAATAGTGTATTAAATCAAAGACTCATAGCCTATATATTAACTGTGATCACTGGAAAACTTTCTTGCCTTTTCAAAAACACAGACAGAGTGGGTGTGCTCGAAGGGTCTTGCCTCTTCTGTGCTCAAACGGGATATTTTGATTTTATATGATAAAGTAATCCCGACATTGAGAAAGTGTTTGTGGATGCACCCCCTCCGACTATTTGGTGCATCCCTAATATACATACACATATACATACATACACACACACACACACATGCATTTTTTGGATTATATAAACTGCCCATTGACATTGTATTAGCTACAGCCTGAGTTAAGATGATTAGGACTCATTTTCTCATACAGATGATTAACATGTCGGAAATATCCCCATGGTGATCAAGGATTATTCATCCATTCACACGTTCACACATGAATATCCAGATCATGAACATCAGCATCTGGTGTGTGCTACAGTGCTGGAGGGCATGGTTTGTGATTTATGAAGTCCCTGCTGAATAGGCAGCACATTTCATTCTCTCTCTCTCTCTCTCTCTCTCTCTCTCTCTCTCTCTCTCTCTCTCTCTCTCTCTCTCTCTCTCTCTCT
>JBBPDC010052676.1:0-11333 GCA_037974485.1 Hemigrammopetersius urotaenia
AAAGACATCATGTACCGAACCGTGACCCATGTACCGTGACGGTTCGGTACGAATACATGTACCGTTACAGCCCTAACCATTTTGGCCTAACAGATATTTCTTTGCCAATTTGAACAGGAAGAACTATTTTTTGACAGCAGTGACAAAATCCATGCTTGCTATTAAAGTGAATGCGAATGGAAAAGTATCCTGTATTCTGCTGCCGCACCCAGACATAGATAATTGGTGGAGATGGTGGGAGAGGGAGGTGAAATATGTAACTAATATTATTTAGCCCCACCCACTGGTGATGTCATCAAAAAGAAGAAGATGATTGCGATGCAGAGCAAAGTAACATTTTGTTGGAAGATTACGAGGGAACTTTTAGGTGATATGATGAGTTGTGCTTGACATGAACTAAGAAGGTCAAAAGGTTAGCTTTAATGTAAGGTTGGCTTTAAAGCTGCAGTCTATGTAGTCAGATTTGAATAGCATAGCAAATAACCATAACTACTATTATAAACCACTACAGGCTCCCTTAAACTCCAGTGTGTGTCCAGCTGTGTGTTATTAAGGCTGGTGTTAGGAGAAGGCAGGAAAGGGTGCAGTCCCTTGTGCAGCTCTGTGCTGAGTCATGGGATAACTGAGCCCACGCTGACCCCCCACCCGCCTCGCCCACAGCCTGCAGTAACAATGTGTATTGATGATGAGGAAAAGGGCGGTTTCAGATGGAGTACATTCCTTTGTAAGTCATGCATCAGGACTGCAGAAATATAAACATCACCTAATGTCAGTTTCTGCAAGATCTGATGTATAAGACATATGAGAATAATGCAAGCAATACAAACAATAACAGACGAAAAAAAACTCCTTATGAAGACAGATAGTGATGGATGACCCTGAGAAGAAGGTCCTCATTCAGCCAGAAAGAAACAGCTGCAGGAAGGAGTGTGTTAGAGAAGTGTACTCACTTGAACGTTTCCCATCTTCAGCCTCGCTCTCAGCCTGCTCTGCTCTCACTGATGCACCGCACCACTGACATCACACTGCTGCTGCAACCCCCACAGGAACCACCCCCTGCTCTAGCATTGGATAGGATGGTTACAACAATGCCTGTCTGTCTGTCTTCTATTTATCTATGGATAGATGGATGGATGGATGCAAGGATGGTTTGATGGATGGATGGATGGATGGATGGATAGATTGATGGACAGATGGACGGACAGACAGACAGATAGATAGATAGATAGATAGATAGATAGACAGATAGATGGATGGATGCAATCTGTTTATCTATCGATCTGTCCGTCCATCCGTCTGTCTGTCCATCAATCTATCCATCCATCAATCCATAGATCCTTGCATCCATCCATCTATCTATCTATCTATCTATCTATCTATATATATATCTATCTATCTATCTATCTATCTATCTATTTCATATGCAATGAATTTCTTATTTATTTGTCTGTTTATTGTATAGTAAACTGATGTTGGAGAGAACTAGAGAGAACAAAGACGCTACAAATTGAGACAAAACCGTCTTTATTGTCTCTGAATAGTAACGGCCCACAAGGACGTGGTGCCCTTCTGGTGACCAAGAGGTCTTTAAATGTTTTACATTCCAGTCATTTTGTTATTTCTGACAGTTTTTCTCAGTTGCTTTGGTACGTTAATGGTGTTATTTCTTAAACTCCAGATCATCCAGTCACTTGTGTTCATCATTTGGGCAGTTTCTCTTCATTTTGAACAGGCATCGAATGTTTTGATACATTTTAGCTCCTGATTGTGTACAATTGTCTACTGTTTGTTGCATCATCAGTTGCTCATGTCATTCTGGTGAAAATGCATGATGCTGGTTCTCTGTTGCATCGTCCCAACCATCAATACATCCAGACATTCTTTGATTGCTTGAGTCATTACATGCAAAAGTGTCAGATTTTATACATTTCTCTTAAATATATGTGGTATATGGAGGTGGAGGTGGAGGTGGCATAGTGGGTAGGATACTTGCCTCCAGACCAAGAGGTCATGGGCTCGAATCCTACCTTCAGCACCACCACTGGGTCCCTGAGCAAGACCCTTAACCCCAAGTTGCTCCAGGGAGACTGTCCCCTGTAGGTAGGGAATGGAAGTCACCTTGGATTAAAGCGTCTGATAAATACCGTAAATGTATATGTGTCCTTCACTGATCAAACTGTTGAATCTCAACTTTTCACTTTAAGGAAAGTGTGGAGCTTTAGATCAAGCAATAATCAACCAGTTCTCTACAGCTGGAGGTGTATTAAAATTAAACTGCCGTCATTTGCTCTGTCTAAGAGGTGTTCCCTGTGTTTTTCTTTACTGTATTTTTTTTTTACTTTGTGAATCGCAGTTCTTTTCTTGTCCCTCAGCAAACTGCAGTACAAACAGCACAATACCATAAAACCTTGAATATCAAACACAGTCATGTGTGGTATTGTAGTATTAAAATTGCTATTTTGCACAGAAACAAGTGCAAACTAATATTGACAACATGACCAAGCATTTGGACTTCCTTGTTCATGAACAATGGGCGCAAGGACTGGCCATTCTGATGGAACTGTCAGTTTCATTGGCATCAGTATTTGATTTTGACACATGAACTAAGCATTTTGAAACTGATTGTTGTGCAAACATTGATAATGAGTAAAAATTTACCTAAGAGACAGAGAAAAACTTCAAATGAACCAAATCACTGAATTCTGAAAGAAAACCCCGCCTAGTATGTTTTATGTTCTGATTAAATTACATTCTTGACGTCAGAGATTTGACTGTAAGACAGAACAACAAGCGGTCAGTAAGTCAGACCTCCATATACATGAATACATACACAATGGGTTAATCTTGGGTTAATCTTGGAATTTCAGAGGCTGACAAGACCTCTTTTCTTGTTTGTTTGTGGAGGTGTTTGACATTAAACCTCTGCTTTTTTTTTCTCTCTTTTATATGAAAAAATACATGACTTTAAAACTCCATATCTTATTTTTGGGAAAATAATTGCAGAAAATAATTAACTCATTTCATTTGAAAATATATTTGTAATATTTAAAATGCTGTATGCATTATTAAACTGTACTTTTGAAATCTTGTTTTTTCCCTTTTAAATCTAACAAGAGCCTTTAAAAAAGGTATAAAAAAGATTTGCTGTCATATCAACTTTTTTGGGAAACTTCTTTTTGTAAAAAACTTCCATCTTCCATCGTCCTACTCCTACTCATATATTTCAGTGAAATATACATTTCACCCTTTTTCTATAATGCTTTAAAATAAGCGGGACTTTTCCAGCCTCACCCCACCCCTTAAATCAAATAATCATCAAACTTATTTGATGCCGGTGGAAATTACTTATGTTTAGACTTTATATTTTTATAATATAAAATATAAAGTCTAAATAAATCCAATAAAACTTTCCAGAAAATACACTGCATGAAATCAGCTAGGCTATATACACAAAAGATGGGTATAAATACTGTAGAGAAGTAACTGGCAGTTAAGTGAATTACTCGTAACACAAATAGTGGTACGGAAAGCGTTACTGAATGTAACAGAGACCAGTAGTAGATTAGTAATATTGATAAAAGTAGTGATATTTCACATGGTAAGATAATCGCACATAATACACATATTACACATTACACACGAGTTTTTACCTATAACTGCAGCTTTTAAAAAAGCTGCAACAAACTTGTTTTATTTCTGTGTTCTTTTATTTCTTAGTTCTCTTCCATTGTTTTATTTTATTCTATTTTATATTCTATTCTTTTTGTGTATGAGAATGTGCTATACTAAACTTGAACTTGATAAGAACATGTTTTTATTATTGCACAGCATTGCACAGGAGCCCAAATTGACTTTTATTAGATTCATTAGATTAGCTTAATTTCAATAAATACGTTAAATATTTCTTTGTATTTTAAGAAAACAGTGTAGATTAAAAATTAAGACATCTGTTTTTGTGTCCCACCCTGACGTCATGACGCAGGTGGTGACGCAGCACGCAGGCGGTCAGCTGCCCGGCGGGACTGATCCTGATCCTGCAGCCCAACACACACTCACCTCCACACACACCCCAACCACACACTACTGAACATCACTGAACACTACAGGACCTCACACAGGTACGGACACGGCTCTTCTTATGTTTTATTAAGACGCCAGGAGCAGGCTAATTCCCGGAGTTTAGCCGTTAGCTGTAGTTCCAGCTCTGACAGGGCGGCGATAATCTCGACCTCGTCTCTGAAATCCACAAATACTGAAATATTCTGCTCTTGTTGAACCTTTAATCCAGATATTAATCGTTAATATCTCGTGTCTGTGTCTCTTTGGTCTGTTTTGTGGCCGTTAAAGCGGTGGAGGCACACTTCCTGTTGGCCGGGCTCATTTCCAGCTTAACCCACATTTCATTATTATTTTTAATTATTTATCTATTCTGTTATTTTGTCCTCCTATTTAAATATGGGACCTCTTGGTTTCCTTCCCAACTCGACCCTGCTCTTCTTTTTTATTATTTCAGACCGAGATAACGTCCATGTTTTGTAATCTTCTCATGGGGAACTTGACCAGTTTCGACTCCTGCTTCAGTAATGAACACATTTCTCTGGTTTTAGGATTAAACGACAAAACATAGGTTGAATGTTTGGTAACTGTTTTTAAACGCAAACACTGTGACCAATGTGCGAATAATAAACCACGGATAGGAATCGGGAAATAGCGTGAAAGACTCGGTTGGTTTAAATCGGTTCTTTCCAATAAAGAACAGTGGAGCTGATTCACTTTGGTTGAACTGATTAGATTTTTTTTTATTTTGCACATGTATTATTCTTGTAAATGGGGATTATTGACAGATTCTTGCTAATATGTAGCTATATTAAATATAAATATATATATATATATATATATATATAATCTACATACTGAAGTGCCCTACTGGCTGTAAAGACACGGTTCCTTTGAATCGATTCTTTCTAATAAATAACCAGTGGAGCCGTTTTAAATTGGACAAAACAATTTGTCTTATTTCGCGCATTTATTATACCAGGACATAATGGGGATTAATGTCCAATTCTAATATACCGATAATAACTTATTTATGATTATGTATATTGAAGGTGGGGGGAGCCTTAGAAGGCATGACATCACATGTGTATAAATTAGCTTCAGTGCCAGAGGCAGGTGGCTGTATGATGCGTGTAATGCTTCCTGTGTGTTATTTTGTGAGAATATTTAAAGAAACACAAAGATAGAAGTCTCATTTTTGCTTCACATTTCAGGAGTGATTGCCCACCATGGAATGTGACATCTGAGCAACAGCCACCATGATTGGAGGACTGTTCATCTACAACCACAAGGGGGAGGTCCTGATCTCCCGGGTCTACCGGGATGACATAGGGTGAGTTCATTAAAGTCACATGTTAATTGGCATCAGTGATCACCAACCTTTCTCCAGCAGATCTAGCTACTTTGAGGTTTGGCTAGCTTCAAATGAGGCTACCTCGAGGGCTGGCTAGCTTCAAATGAGGCTACCTCGAGGTCTGGTTACCTTCAAATGTAGTTACCCCGAGGTCTGGTTACTTTCAAATGTAGTTACCCCGAGGTCTGGTTACTTTCAAATGTAGCTACCTCGAGGTCTGGTTACCTTCAAATGTAGTTACCCCGAGGTCTGGTTACTTTCAAATGTAGTTACCCCGAGGTCTGGTTACTTTCAAATGTAGCTACCTCGAGGTCTGGCTACCTTCGAACGTAGCTAACTCGAGGTCTGGCTACCTTCGAACGTAGCTAACTCGAGGTCTGGCTACCTTCGAACGTAGCTACCTTCAGATGTAGCTACCTTGAGGTCTGGCTATCTTCAAATGTAGCTAACTTCATGAAGTGTGATTTCAGGCTGTTGACTAATTTTACATGTTGGTATGCAGACATTGGATAACTGACACATTTTGATATCAAGCATAAGCTTATTGTTTCGTTTACATATTGGTGCTCAGTGTTCTGAGTATTGCCATGGTGATGGCACTCCATGTATGTCCAGTTTCCCCTGAACATTTCTCCTGGCAGATGCCCTGAATTACGAGGTTGGTAAACAGTGTAAAAGTGAACGTTGCTGCTTGTAAGCTAACACTAAATGGACCTTTGCGAGTTAATGGTGCTGAAACATGTCAGAGAAGAATAATTAGACAGATTAACTGAATATGAGACAATAGGCGAACTTTTACAGCAGTGTTTGCCCTGGTGGGCAAAGAAGGTACTGCAGGTGAGGTGCAAGAGGGCATTAAAATGTCTGAATGACCATAAAATTTGATGTGATGAAATATTTACATAAAAGATCAGACGAACCCAGGATGTGGTGATCTTTCTTTGATTGGCCTATTTTTGACCTCAAGCATATCTTATGATGGTGTGTTGTGGCTAAAAATCTGGGAGGGCCACGGAGGAGTTTCAGATCTGGTTATTTTGTTTCTTCTGAGTTTTGTAGGTCAGGCAGTTTTTTTGCTGGACACGTTGAGGAAAACGTGAGGCAGTCTGAGGGTGTTCTAGAAGGGGACTGGTCTTTTTCACGTCTCATGCTCCATTGTTCTCACTCGGACAGGCCATCCTGCTCCAGCAGAGATAGAGGAAGGAGCACAGGATGTTCACGCTGGAGAAAATAATTCATCTGTATTTGCTTTTTGCTGCTTAAGCTCTTTTTTTCCCTTACATTAGTTCTCTGACATTTCCCACGAGTCCATTAAGGCACAGAGGTTTGTTGGGTAAACACCATTATTTATGCCATATTAATTCACTGTGTGTGGCTCCATGTGTTTGTGTGTTGTGTTTCTGTGCATCGTACGTCATCCCTCTCTCCTTTTTCATTCCTCCTCTCCTTCTCTTTGCCTCCTGCCTCACGTTTCTCCAATCCGGCTGCTGTAGGAGTAGGTAAGAGCTGCTGCGGCCACTGAGCCGAAAGCTGGGGCCTGACTGATATATCGTTTAGCCGATATTAAGATTACAAAGTTGCTGATTAACTGTTTTATAACAAGTACTTTGTTTTGTTTTGTGTCTAACAGAGAAATCACCTATTTGTTTTCAATTGAGTACGAGAAGTTATAATAAACAGTTTATGTGAAATAACCTTTATAAATTGATTGCAATATTTAAGATACAGTTAGTACTAGAAGTGGGAGAAAAAATGTAGCACCACAAAAAATAGATATTTATTCGTTACTGTTATCATATGTTTTTTGAATTTTTGAACTTTTACTTTGGTACATATGTCTACTCTGATTGCATTGCTTCCACAAGGTGGCGCAAGACCAAATGAATTAATACTCCAGATGTGCAGTAATTACAGATCTATTGTCTGTTTTACTGAAACAGTAAAATAGTTCCACTCTGCTGTTTTTACTGATGATCGGCTGACCAGCACAGTGTTTCAATAATTTGTCATTTTTATTACTATTATATAGGGTAATCTTGGCCAAGTATCACTTTTTTTTTTACCGATTTAAGAATTTAATTCTTTCTAACACCACCTAGTACAAGAAATAGACAGTTATTTCAAAAGACAGTTTTACAGGCTCTTAGCAAATGTGCTTAACATGGTAGTCATAATACATTGTGCACTACGCCGATGTAGTAAATCACAATTGATGATATCTTGTGTTTTAATGTTCAGTACATCATTTATTTCCAGATTTTTGAGATTTGTGTGACACACATCAGTGTGACTTCATTGAAAAAAAGTATAGCCATATTCAGTAATCATATATTCTCTGCAAGTGATTTTATATATGATTAAGAACGTAAAGTTAAATCCACTATATTTGTATTCCAAAACTTGTGGTGTCCCCTTTAAGCTCAGGGTGCTCCCTTTAAGCTCACTTACAGAGACTGACCGTGTGAATAGTTCCTAAATAGTCTTAAAACAACCATTGTCAGTTTTCTTTTCAATTAAAAGTGTTAATGCTTTTAGGCCTAATGCTATGAGTGTTGTGGCTCATCAAATACAAAATAACAGTAATAACTAAATGATTAAAAATAAAACATTTAAACATTGGTACATTCAAACTATCTAAGAGAAACTGTATAATTTTCCTGTATAAATGCAGTTTATTTGCACTTATATTTTATTTTTTAAAGTTAAACATTTACAATGCAACACCTACAATACGATACTTCATGTGACCTTCATTAAATAAAAACAATAACAATTACAACTAAATTCACAATTGTGAGCTTATTTGGAACAGGGTGTTCTTGAAGGGTACAACATGTACCCGTTAAGCACAGCCCAGACGTTTTGCATTTAAAGCTGTATATCTTTTTAATTAATTACATTAAAATATATATATAAACTATTAAATGAGATTAATTTGTCATTGTAACTTCTCATTTCCATGTGAAAATAATGCCTTTTACTTAAAACTGTTCAACCAAAGATTTGGATGAGCTTAATTGGTACGTTTACGCCACTTCCTAAAGCTATTTAGGCCTGTCCTAAGGCCTGTTCAAACTTTTATCAGTCAAAATCTTCTGCATTTTTTTTCCTTATGGTCAGAAAGAGAACATTTTAGCTGAGCATCTTCAGTGACCCTTTAGGCTACAATACCTATTAGAGGCATTGCTTCTGAAGTCCACAAGACCTCATTCCTTTCTCACATCTTGCAGATCACAGATAGCATGAGGATAAAACAACAACAACAACAACACAACAACTTAAGCGAGGAAAATAAGGATAACGGCTAATTCGTGTGGGAAGCTCCGCCCCCAGCTCTGCAATATAAATAGTTATGATTTTGTTAAATATAGACCTGTTATTTCATCAGTTTTTAACCTTCTTGATATCTGCATAAATTAGAATATTCATATCGGTCAGACCCTTTAGGATGCATGCTCCCAGAGGACCGCCCCCTACAGTAACCAATCAGAAATGAGTATAATGCATGCCACAGTGCCCATGCTGGTCAAGCAGTGACTCAGGAGCATGGCTTTCCCTCCACTGAGCTTCAACCGTCCAATGACTGTTAAAAGATGAGTGTTCTTTGTTTAAAGGGCCCATATCATCCAAATCTGACCTGTCCTCTCTTCTATCCTCACTAAACATTGTCATCATTTCAAAACACACCAGTTCATAAAGTCCATTAACGGCTGCAAAACCAGCCTGTTTTGAAGCCGCTGTTTCTGTGATGTCACAACACAGAAACCAACACATGTACATTGAGTATATACATACATTCAGTCTACCGTAGCTCCGTCCATTCATACTGTGTTTTGAACAAGGCACAATACAACCCAGCCAATCGGGACAGAGCTCATTTACATACGCAAGTTTTAAAGAGATAGTAACAAGAACAGTTGAATTCTTTGGGATGACAAGAGGTTGGACAATGGACCTCAGTTTAAAAAACAAAAAAGGAAAACTGGAAAATGTAGGATATGGGCTCTTTAAAGGATTCCCATGCTTCCACAGCCTTTGACGGATTCCCAGTTGGTAATTAAGGGATTAGCTGCCAGTAAGCTTGTTGGCGGGGATTATATTTGGGACTTCGGTTTGCCAAGATCTGCAGAATCACAGCTTGTTTGTGAAAGGCAAGTTCATACTGCTGTTCCACATGTTCTGTAAAAGCACTGCGCCGGCTGAGGTTCCCTAAAGTAGCAGTTCAGTCAGAGAACACACTGACTGTTTATTCCACACTCTCACAAAAAACTGCCAATGGGTTTTTTCTGGTTTCCATAAAAGAACCACTTTGGGTTCTCTAAATACAGTTTTCACTGGTGAACCATGTTTTGTAAATGAGATGTGAGTGTGGAGAACTTGAGAAGTTTTGAGTAATATAAGCAAGTTCTAATATCAGCAAAAACCTGCAAAAAGAACCTTCAGAAGGTTCCTCGCACTCCGCTTTAAACACGGTTCTGAAGTGGTTCTTCTATGACTTTACTCAAAGAACCCTGTGAATGCAATTTAGATTTATTGCCACAAAGTATAGCTTTAAATACAGATGAACTTTTTGAATGTGATAAGAATCTCTCTGTCTTCCCCTCTCTATCACTCTGTCCCTCTCTCCCTCTCTTTGTCTCTTCTCTTTTTTTCTCTCACTCTTTCCTTCTCATTCTCTATTTATCCTTCTCTCTCTCTCTCCCCCTGTAGACGGAATGCGGTGGATGCGTTCCGGGTGAACGTGATCCACGCTCGCCAGCAGGTTCGATCGCCCGTCACCAACATCGCCCGCACCAGCTTCTTCCATGTCAAACGCTCCAACATCTGGCTGGCCGCCGTGACTAAGCAGAACGTCAACGCCGCCATGGTGTTCGAGTTCCTCTACAAAATGTGCGACGTCATGACGGCCTACTTCGGCAAGATCAGCGAGGAGAACATCAAGAACAACTTTGTGCTGATCTACGAGCTGCTGGACGGTAAAGTCAAGTTTATTTCTATAGCCCATTCAGTGTGCTATACAGAAATAGAATGAAAATGTGAATAAATCAGGAAGCATAACAGTAGTAGGAAGTAAAAAAACGAATGCGAAGAAAAATCAGTAAAAGATGAGAGGTGTGACGGAACGCAGATATTTAAAAGAAGGAAGAGGTGAATAGTGCATTTTTTTCAGCTTTTTAAAGCTACGGTCGGTGCAGATCTGTTACTGATGGCCAGCTGGTTGAACAGCATAATGTATAAACACCATTTCACCTGGTTTAGTTTCAGATCTCCACTAGCTGTGCAGCCCCTGCAGATCTTTCTGCTAGCTTTGGGGTTCTAGTAATAGTTTAGCGCTAAGCTAACATGGTTTCACATGAACGTTTCACATAAACTGGTTGGTCTGGAGCATGTAAAAGTGGTTCAGGGTTGCGGGTAAATTTTAACCAGACATGTTGTATATGTGAGCGTATGTGCAGCGGTTCTACAGTGAGTCCTTCAATAAAGAGTCTGGGCATAGAGTTACTGCTGTTCACCACCTGACAGACACACGCACACACCCACTGGTTAGGCCATCTGTCACACACCTGATAGGGCTTCAGTCCAGCTCCGGGGAGAGCCTAACATGTGGACTTAACATGTCTTTGGCTGTTTGAGTTTTTTGCTCAAGTTTTCCTCTAAGCCTGTGTTTTCCTGGCTGGTGGCCACACAGAGCAGAACTGTGCACCTGCACCTGGATTGTGTGAGCTGTCCATGGAAACCAGCCTGCCACCTAAATAAATAACCAGCGCTGAAGTAAATGGTGCCTTGTGTTAGACTGGCGTGTCTCTGAAGCGCAGCCAGAGAGCTGCTGAATATTTTATTCAAGCATTTTATTTGTGTGTGTGTGTGTGTGTGTGTGTGTGTGTGTGTGTGTGTGTGTGTGTGTGTGTGTGTGTGTGTGTGT
>JBBPDC010052705.1:0-11333 GCA_037974485.1 Hemigrammopetersius urotaenia
GGATATTTTAAACATATAATAATGGGGGTATCTTTAAAATATAATAATAAACGTAAATCCAGTGTGTACTCGCAGCTTTGTTAACAGCATTTTCATAACAACGAGCCGACAACAGAACACGGGTAACATCCACAGTTGGTTTTTTTTTGCAGCTCGCGGACCGGTACCGGTCCACGGTCCGGGGGTTGGGGGCCACTAGTTTAGGTGTACCTATCGTGCAGTAACTAGGTTGAATAACAGACGTTGATTTAAAAATAGCTTTACAGCTTTAAGGAAAAGATGTGGACTTGATGTATGTCGCTCTGGATAAGAGCGTCAGCTAAATGCTGTAATTGTGAATGTAAATGTGTAAGCTACCTGTTTGAAAGAGGACTTTAGTTCTTTCAGTCCGAGCATATGAGCCGTTTCCACCATCATCCTCGGCCCCATCAACTCACAGAAATCATCAAAATCCATCAGACCACCCACTGAACACACACACAGACACACACATGAACATGACCATGGACCAAAGAGTGTACAGTCAGTAAAATAAAATTAAATGATGGTTTGTCCTTTGTGCACACAAACATATACACACACTGGACACTCACACCTCATCTTAATCTGTTGAATGATCTCCAGCAGTTCCATCTCAGTGGGCATGTAGCCCATGGTCCTCATACACTCAGCCAGGTCCTTGTAGTTCAGGTAGCCATCCTGATCATAATCAAATTCCTTAAAGGCCTCCGACAACTCTGAAACACAAACACACACACAAACACAAAGACACTCATACTGTGAGCTTGAAGTGGTTGATACTTATTTGTTTCATTATAAACTGAAATGGCAGCGAAGAAGTTTCACCCTCTGTCATTTGGGGGACTGATGTGTATTTGTGTACTTTATTTATTGTAGCTCATGTGTTTTCTTATTTTTGTGAAGTGTTCTTGTGTTTGAGGAAGGTTCTATATAAATTAAATCTTCTGTAAGTAGGTTTAATTTATAAAACTGGTAGAAATTGCTTGTGTTAAGACTGCACAGACACACAGAGAGACACCGTATGTCGGATCAGGGGGTAATGTGGGTGGATGGCCACTAGAGGTCGTCCTAGGTTTTATTTTCTGGTTAATTGTGTCTGCATGTTTAGTTTCATTTAAATCACCTGTTGTAGTGTAAGGGGAACTACTTGGGTTGGGTGATTGGTGGGACTGAGTTGGGGATATTCTGTTTAAGTTTGGGGTGGACTAGAGTGTCGGTCCACCGTTATCACTGTTATCCATGTGCGTGTTTCTTTATAGTTTGATGCCTTTGTTTAAACAGTATCTGTGGGCCCTCGTGCCTTTTGTTTGTTTCTAGTTATAAATAAAGTCTTCACGAATGATGGAAACCTTCCTGTCTGCCTGCTCTGTTTGGGAAGGAGTAGGGAGACATGACACAGACACAACATTATAAAGTAGCCTATAAAGTCTAAATAAATCCAGTGAAAACACTGCAGAAAATATTCTATATGATATATACAGTGCAGTTAATGTTTATTTACATCTGCACATTACACTTAAGTCTTCACTAACTTATTTTATATTAAAAACTCTCAACCTAATCTCAGCCTTTGTGTGAACAGCAAAGAAAGAATTTAATTGCACCGAAAAATAAAATTTCCACTATACATATGATGATAACCGTTTTGAATCTTGAATGAAGATTGGGGTATAAATACTATAAATAAGTAACTTACAGTTAAGTGAATTACTAGTACCATGGTTACTACATGTTACTACATGGTTTGTAATATAACAATTATTATTATTATTAGTAGTAGTAGTAGTAGTAGTATTAGAATTATACTACTAATTATATTATATAATAATAATAATAATAATAATAATAATAATAATAATAATAATAATAATATTTAGTAGTAGTAGAATTATACTACTAATTATATAATAATAATAATAATAATAATAATAATAATAATAATAATATTTAGTAGAAGTAGTAGTATTACTATTATTATTATTATTATTATTATTAAAAAAAAGAAAACGGTTATCTGTGAGGATTTCTATGATTCTATGATTGTCTGTGACTGTAACTGTGATGCTGCTTCAGTTATTAATTCAATTAATCAGTGCTTTCAAAAATCGAAGTGTAAGTTAAGGGTACTCACCATCTAATTCTGGCTGGGATAGCTCTCTCTCCTAAAAAAGAAACAGAGATAGAGAGAACAGAAAGACAGAATGTTTAGGAGAACAGGAGGATTAGAAGATAAACCCATCCTGTTTAACAAACCAAGGCTGTGTGTGTTTAAGGACTTTGCTGATTTAATTAGATGACATCCAGATTTCCCCTGGATGTGGTGTCATGGGACAATAAAACTTGCACACTTTAGTTTTGTTTGTTCAGCTGACATGACATTTGCTTCTATTTATACTAGCAAATAATTTCCTCCATCAATCAGTTAATAAACAGAACAATAAATCAATCAGCTGCTGTCAGGCACAGGTCATGTGATCTTCAGGAGAACCTGAGTGCACATGTTTTCTGTTTTTTTTTAGTTCAAATGTTTGTATTTAAATTGTTTAAATTAAATCCATTTTAAATTACCCAGATTTGTTCTTCTGTCGTCTCTGTCTAGATGTAGCTACATAGAAAGAGGAATCAGTCAATCGTGTTCTGGTTTACAGTGGGTGGTATCAACTTAATGAGGGAGGGCATCACTCCAGTCCTTGTGTATGTTCTTGATACATCACTGGCTGTGAATACGACTGATGGTCTTATCAGTGGGTTTGTGTAAGATTGTGAACACTTGCAGCTTTTTGCTAGGACTCTTTACTGAATGAGTCACTGTAGAAAAGATATACACATGTTCATATTTCTGTTATAGCTTCACACACAACATGGAATGTCTTTTACAAGCTTCAGATATCCAGGTTAAATCTAAAAAGGCCAATTCCATATGCAATGCTCTTAGCCCCAGTAATGGTATTCCCAGAAATTTGTTATAGGGGTGTGTTCTAGCTATGCCACCACTGGAGTAAACACAAACACACTCACACACACATGCATGTCCATCAGTCTACTAGTCTCAGCCTCAGACGTCACGCCCACGGAACTTCTGAAGGTCTGGCTACGCGAGACTATCAGCCTACTAGAAAACACATTTGCCTACACACACCCTACACTATCCATACTCAAAGTAACAGAGTCAAGAATCAAAGCTCTACTAAGGACCTCTTCCCTCTCCGACCCTCCTTGAGTCCTTTTGAGTCTAATTAGTCGAGGCACTGAGCCACACTAACAAGCTCTTACTGCAGCCTGAAAGGGATTAATGGGGATAACACTTGCAAAGGTGTATACATGACATTACATAAGAACACATACAAACATACAAAGAGGTTAGATGCAAAATACTGGAAGTTAAGGAACATGCTATATGCAAGTCTAACCAGTTATAGTGTTGTAACCAGTTATAGTGTTATAGTGCTGTAAGCCTGACCAATTCCAAACCTTCTCTAGTTTGTGTGGGTGTCTAGAGGTCATGTAATCCAAAAATAGTACAGCACACACACATCCAAACACCATGGACTGATAGGCGGAAGTTTCTCTTGTGTGCAATGTTTCTGATGCAATATTGCCAAGTGAAATGTGCAATTTCTTATTACTGTTTTTTATCAGTGCCTGCTTCTACCAAACTACTGAGGACACTACAACATGTACCTGAATATATATCCACAGAGTTCTTACAAATATACGTTATGGATGTCACACAATTTAAAAAATGCATCTAATTAATTACAAGCTCTCTGACTGATTAATCTAAATTAATTAAACACATTTTTGCAGTAAAAGTATTGCAGTAAATAGTGTTTAATAATTACATTTTATTTAATGAATTTTAGCATTTGGGGGAATTAATGTCTCTTTTATTTAATAACTGTTTCTTCACAGTTCATGTGCAGTAATGGACACAACAATCAAAAATATTGCTGAGGGAAAAAAAACAAAACAAAAATGCTTCAGCAAAAACAATGATAGAACAAAGTACATTTATAAGCTGCAGTTTAAGATATTGTACACACAAACACAGGTGTTTTTAAACGCGTTGGGATATATGTCAACAGAGCCATAGCACTGTTGCTTTGTTTTTATTGGGCAGCCCAGCCTCATAATGATGGTGATTTTGGACCAAAATGTAATTTTTATTGTAGAAATATTTCTACTTTGTTTGTAGGCTACCACTGCTACTGTATGACCATTTTACTGTTGTTTAGGAGACAGTAAAGTCTGCAGCGTATTTGTGTCCACAGAATTATGCATAGACGGTTATTCTGGGGGTTGTTTATCAAAACCATACACAAGTAACCTCAACTGTTGGCCCTGAGACTCTCTTTATCTGGGTGGGTGGGATGGTCTTCCTATCTGTTAGCTGACAAAATAGAATTAGTAGAAACCTATTTCCATTAATATCCAGTAGGTGGGTTTGTTTACATGGTCAGCTAATGAAGGCACTGCGTAGAGAATGACTTATTTTAAAGTTAACCTCACCTAAACATTAACACACATGAAAAGAGCTTTGGATGATTCGGGGAAAAGTATTTCTCATTAAATTCAACATTTCTCATTAAATTCAACTCAGTATTTCAACATTAAAGAAAGGGCAGAAGCTGATCGTCCGCTACTTCACCCACTAAAATATAGCTGTCGCTAAGCCAGATAAAAGTGGCGCCTTATAATCACATGTGAACACAGAGTGAAACGTGGAATTCTTTTTCTGTATTTAACCCACTTACCAAGTAAATCAGTGGGCTGCCACAAATCGGGGACGGCCGAGGAGTCTTATTCCCCCCCAGGGTGTCCAAGGTGGGCTACTGGATGGCCACCTCCATTGACAACAGGTGTGTGTGTGTGTGTGTGTGTGTGTGTGTGTGTGTGTGTGTGTGTGTGTGTGTGTGTTTATGTACCTGTCCAAAAACACTGTTGAGTAGGTTCGTGTACACTTCTTCGTTGGACTTCTTGCTTTTTGATTTCCTGGGGATTTCTCCCGCTGTTTTGCGGAGGGCGGGCTTAAGGGAAGCTCCGTCAGCCGATTGTGCGCTTTTGGAACTGAAAATAAATTAATGGGAATGTAATGGGAATTTTAAAAAGTAGGGTGCTGGAAAGAAATCCTGTACTAACTAAACTAAGTCCCTGAAATAGGTCTTACAGGTCTCTGACACAATAGCCCCGCCCATTCACATAATGAGTGTTTAGTCCCGGACTGCTTTTTGAATTAGGGAACAAATGTAAAGAATATAATATATATACGTTCTTGCATATTAAGGGGAAAGGGGAACGTCCATGTGACCTTTAGTTAGGGAACACAATTATGCCAAATTTAGCCCGTATTTTTTAAGCTGTGTTGACTCCAAACCACCAGGCTAAAATTAAAGGTACAAAGATGGCCCTTTTGCTTGGGAACGTGAATGTGTAGCATATTTAAAACCCATTTAAGGCACACAGTTGGACACTTTTTATAATAATGCACAAGACACATAAAGGATATAAAAATGTTCCCTTTACCTGTCAGTAGACGGCTTCCTCTCCGACTTCTGTGCCATTCTAAAGGAGAGAACCTGGATGTGAGAGAAATAAACAGAAGAATAATAAATAATAATAATAATGGATAATGCACTTGAAAGTCATAATATTAGTATGCGGTATTGGTAAACAGTAGTTTACCTTTTTTCACTCGTTTGATTTATGTTTAAATAGACAGTTACCACCTAATCATGTTCTGGAAATGGACAAACCTTCCTATTGTTGCACATGGGCTACTAAGACTGCAAATCATCAGTGACATGACAAAATCTTTCATGTCATTTTTGTGAGCATGTAAAGAAAAAGTTAACCATAAAAGAGAGGCAAACGACTTTTTTTCTTTGGGATTAAAATGACCTATAATTATTAAAATTTCATAACCGCTAGCAAGCACAGCACCTCCCTGCCTAACGTACCTTCAGTCAATGTAACAGGCTGCAGACGAGGGCTTTTCTCCGTCCCTTCACCAAATGCTGTGCGGGTGTGAATGACCTGACCAGGTTCTTCCAGCCTTATTCTCTCCCTCTTGCTTTCCTCCCATGTCCTGTCGTCCCTCCCTCCCACCATCAGAAGACTTAGCGGTGATTACCTGGCTAAATGTGGTGAGATTAGGCCCATAAACGTGCGAGTGTGTGTGTGACGGCAGACCAAAGCTGGAGTGGAACAACAGGACAATCATGCCAATGACAAACACGCTGTCCTAGGCATACTTCCAAAGCTTAAACTTCACCAAGGTGCCATGTGAAGAGAGTTTCGTAGTAGAAATGAAAGGAATCCCCTCTTTTATTGAATCATGAAGAACTCTAAGGACGTACCAGTTGCCCCCAGAGGTCAAAAGTTGGTAAAGTTTACTATGACTATACTTTTTGTTTTATTTTGTTCTCGATTTGAGTCATATCCAGTTCCACAAGTTAGGCAGGTAATAATAACACAACACCACCAACACTTTGTGTTTATAACATTAAAGGGCCTCAGTGAAGATTACAGTGAAGATGAAGGGAAATGTAACAAATCTTTAATCAGCTAAAAAAACTCTTCTATAAACACTTATAAATGTCAAAACAGTGCTTGATTGTGCATTATATTCACCAAAGAAATTACAGTGAGAGACTGTTATCACATAATGGGTCTTAAAATTTATATTTTTGATACATTAGAAACTAAGTGTGTATATCTGGTGGTCGGAAAGATGGTACTCAAGGGTACTTTATAGCAGAGTTGGCCCATTTATGGAAATAAAGTTCACAAAAAAATGCATTTACAACACTCACCCATCCACATACCCAAGAGTCCTTACTGAAATATGTATATATTTTCTAGTTTAATGTATTTTAATTTTACAAAGGAAGTGTTCTAGATAGAAAAATTTATTAATATGGAATTGGTCCCCCTTTGCAGCTCGAACAGCTTCCACCCTTATTGGAAGACTTTCCACGATATTTTTTTGAGAATTTGTGTTTATTCGTTCTGTAGAGCATTTATGAGGACAGACACGAATAAGGCCTGGCTCACAATGTCTGTTCCAATTCATTACAAAGCTGCTGGATGGGGTTGAGGTCAGGGCTCTGCGTGTCGTGATGATAATAAACTAAGAACCGTTTGGGAGCCGAAAGAACCGACTCTTCTATGGGAGCCTTGTCACAAAAGCCGATTCTCTGAAAAGTGCCGAACTTTCCATCACTAACTGCGCGCATTTGCGTGCGGAATTCCCACTATTTTAATGTAGCCTATCGTTGGATGATGACTAGTGCTGAGTAAGAGATAGAGGGCATGGAGAAGGTTGAGCACTATCAAGCAGAGATACTGAATTTCCTTGGAAGAGATGAATCGGAAAGCGAACGATATCCTTGGCCTTGGCCAGCTCTGTGTTCAAACGCAAACAAGGCAATAATTTCATCACACAATGCAAAATGTGCCTGCTCAGTGTCTTTAAAACGTTAGTGTCCTGGACACTTTGAGTTTGGTTGGTTTATGTTTCATATGTGCCACTGAATACGTCTGCTTTAGTGGCTTTAATTTGCAGTATAGATAGTTTGTGAGCAAAAACATGGATCATATCATTCACAACGTATGCCATTTGTACTTAAAAATGTGTTATGGGGTGATCTGATAAAAGTTTACTCATTACACCCCTGAAAAGTCCTAATTATTATTTGTACTAAAAGTTGATTAAAAGCAACTAGTGCTGGATTGGTTTTTCGACTCGTCCTTTTTTTTGCATCAAGTAACTTTTACTCGAAGTAAATGTTAAATTATGTACTTCGTTACTTTTACATGAGTATATTTTCAGATATGTACTTTCACTTGAGGGGAATTTAAGCAGAGTAAAGATATTGTTACTTAATTACATTTTTTTCAGTACTTTTTCCACCTCTGATAAAAAGATAACAGGTATAAATTTATAGCTTTGTTGACAGCAGAGTATGACAAACAGATGGCGAAGAGTAGTTTTAGGTGCCGTTAAGCGTGTTACGATTCAGATCAAATCGTTTGGACGCTGCTGGGAGACAGAAAGCTTGCTGTAACTCATGATTTAAACTTCAGGTACACTACATGGTAAAATGTACTGGCACGGCCGACCATTATACTAACAGGGACTTTCAAACACATAAACTTCAATATGGAGTTGGTCCCCCTTTGCCGTTTAACAGCTTCCGCTCTTCTTGGAAGACTTTCTACAAGATTTTGGAGTTTCTGTGGTAATTTGTGTCCATTCGCTCTATGAGGTCAGACACTGATGTTGGACGAGAAGGTCTGGCTCACAATCTCCATTCCAGTTAATCCCAAATGTGCTGGATGGGGTTCAGGTCAGGGCTCTACATGGTCAGTCATGATCTTTCACAGGGAACTCCTCCAGCCAAGTCTTTATGGGGCTTGCTTTGTTCACTGGGACACGGTCATGCTGGAATAGAAAAGGTTCTTCCACAAACTGGGTTCACGAAATTGGAAGCATGTCTTGATCTGCTGAAGCATTAAGATGGTCCTTCACCTTAAGAACGAAGTAAGTCCAAAACCCTGAAAAACAGCCGTCCCAATACTTTTCTCAATATAGTGTTCTGTTATTACTGGACTCTGTGTGGTTTAAATTGAATTCAAGTTAGTCTAAAATTTCAGGCTACAGATGGTAATAAACTCAGAGCCGTTTTGGAGCCGAAAGAACCGGCTCTCTGAAAAGTGCCGATCTTCCCATTATTAATTGCGCGATTTGCGTGCCGAATTCCCACTATTTTAATATAGCCTATCATTGGATTATGGCTCGTGCTGAGCAAGAGATAGAGGGCATGAAGGAGGTAGAGGACTATCAAGCAGAGATAGTGAAGTCCCGTGGAAAAGATGAATCGGAAAGCGATGGAAATCCTTGAATCTCAGCCAGCTCTTTGTGTTCAAACGCAAACGAGGCAATAATTTCATCACGCAATTCAAAATATGCCTGCTCAGTGTCTTTAAAACGTTAGTGTCCTGAACACTTTGAGTTTCATATGTGCCATCGAGTAAGTCTGCTTTAGTGGCTTTAATTTGCAGTAAAGTTTTTCAGTAAAGAAAAAAATGCATCATATAATTCACAACTTATGCCACTTAAAACGGTTTATGTGGTAGTCTGAACAAAGTTTGCACTTTATAACCCTTGAAAAGTCCTAATTATTATTTGTACTAAAAGTTGATTAAAAACAACTAGTGCTGGACTGGTTTTATGACTCGTCCTTTTTTTGCATCAAGTAACTTTTACTAGAAGTACATTTTAAATTATGTACTTCTTTACTTTTACTCGAGAATATTTTCAGATATGTACTTTTTCTTGCAAAGTAAAGATACTGTTACTTAATTACAAATGTTTCTGTACTTTTTCCACCTCTGATAAAAAGACAACAGGTATAAATTTATACCTTTTGCTCCTTTGACAGCAGAGTATGACAGAAATATGTTTTCGTTTACGGCATTTAGCAGACTCGTTTGTCCAAGGCGACTTCCATTCTCTAACTCCAACCCAGTGGTGGTCCTGAAGATAGGAGTTGAACCCATGACGGCTTGGTCTAGAGGCAAGTATCGTACCCACTAGGCCACCACGACCTAGTTGTGCTGCTGTATCTGTAACTCATGACTCAGGTACGCTATATGGTCAAAAGTATTGGGACGACTGACCCAACAGGGACTTTAATGACATTGCATTCAAAAACATAGACTTTAATATGGAGTTGGTCCTCCTTTCCAGGTCTAACACCTTCCAATCTTCTTGGAAGACTTACTAATGGAAGAAATATAATTGATTCATATAGTTTTTCTGTGATATTAGGGGAATTTTGTGGAGTTTGTACATTTTCACACCTGCATGGGTCTAACAACGCCTGTTTAATCGTTAAAACAGCATAAATGTGTATATTTAGGATGAGGAGCTGAGTGTCGCCCCCTGGTGGTGAAGAAAGAGGCAGGGATTCATTTTCAGCAACTATACGGGCAGTCTTTGATGATGTCAGAAAGGTGTGCCAGTTTTTTCCAGGTTCTTCTTTAAAGGTGAGAGTCTGAATCATTAATTTCATTCTCTGTTGTTTTAGGGAAGAAAGGTGAAAGGGATTCATACTGGATGCAGTCGCTGCTTCTTTCCTCTTTGGTCTGTGGCTTTCTGCGTGATTGCTGTTTAGAATTTATTTATTTACACAAACGCCCGTCCTCCACACAGTCAAAACTGTCAAGGTCTTTAGTTTCTAGTTCTGGAAAGGAACCACTGGCCAGAAAATCGTGTTTGTGTGTGTCATGCTGTGTGTGTTATGCTGGTATGAGTGCATCAGACATATCGGCATTGAAAGGGACACTTTATTAGAAACACTGTTTACAGTAAGAGATTGTAGCCCCTCTGTGGATGCTGGATTTGTATCAGCCGTCCTCTGATTCTTCATCTGCTGCTCCTGAATGGAATTCTTTTGGGCTGGTGGGACATTTGCACCGACAGTACTGCGCGGAAATCTTGAGTCACCCCTCATTTCTTCATGTTTTACTTACAAAGATCCAGAGTTTCTCATATTTTAATGTGGTCTTGACGAACAGTTCTCCGGGCTTCCCGAAGGATTTTCAAAGACAGTGTGACTAAGTGTAAAATATAAAGTAATGAGGGCTGGTTAGAGATTTTTTGCACAATACTGCGTATGGCAGGAGTTCCAGGTGTTCCATTAGATCTAAGTACCTAAGTAAGTGTCTAAACTCATTTTCCATTTTATCAGCTCCACTGGTACACTTTGTAGTTTACAGTTAGTGGCAGGTTTGTGTGTGTGTGCTTCAGAGTGTATCTGATAGGTCCCTGGTGGAGGACTAACAACTACTCTGGTAGAATCTGAGTCTCCTTGCAGCTCTTAATTGTAAGTCTGGGTCTACTTGTATAGGTTATCATGCACAAATGATCATACACATTAGTATACTATAGTGCTACAGTTTCTACTCTACTAGACATATCTAAGCTATTGGTCCACCTTCCAGATGTAAATCTACTGTTGAGTCTGGACAAACGAATTGGACAAACGAGTCTGCTAAATGCTGTAAACGAAAACATATTTCTGTCATACTCTGCTGTCAAAGGAGCAAAAGGTATAAATTTATACCTGTTTTAGACACTTACTAGGTGTCAGCCAAGTTTCACTGCACTAGTTAGACAAAAGGCTCCCCTGGTTTCAGTTAGGTGGCAAGTGGTGGGAGTGGCTTTTGCTGTCCTTGATTTGTTAAAAAGGGCCTTCTATTCTGCTGTAAGATTAGTGTGCTTATTGAATCTACCTGCTGCTGTGTCT